>CM076572.1:725881738-726153936 GCA_034641835.2 Pinus albicaulis | reverse complement strand
ATACCATGGTGGTTACCCCTGGTTTTTCACTTTAAGAGCGCTTTTTCCCATACGCGACTTGGCACGTTTATTCCCGCGTGCATACGCGACTTCCCCTAGGCAAATCCGCGTATGCCTAGAGACATACTCTTTTCATCAAGATTTAGCACATGCTGAATTCCTTTCTTCATTGCCTTCTGTACACACTGTAGATATATCATATTTACTTCATCAAGAACATATTCTATCAAGCACAACTTCATCAAGTAAGTTGCCATCATCTTCATCAAGTGGGTTGCCATTCAAGGACAACACTCAGCATCATATTGCTAACAAACATCATTTCATATCAGATTTACATCATCTACCAAGTCCAACAAGTCAAGAATAACTTCATCAGGTGGATTTCCATCAAGGACAACACATGTCAATAGTCGCATGTCTTCATCTTCATTCAGTGGGTTGCCATCAAGGACAACACTCTGCATCATATTGCCAACAAAAACAAAGGATAATATTCTCTCATAAGCTAATTGATCACCAAACCATCCATCCATGACTTTTCCCAACAGTTTCCTCATGAGATGCAAACAACTCCTCCCATAAGGAAACAATGAATCACATGAAACAACCATGGTTTTCCCAAAGCCCTCCCTAAAATATAAGATAGAAAGTATAGGGAGTGTAGTCATCCCATAGGGCACATGCATGCCTTCCTTCCTTCCTCCATTCATCCCCATGAAAGGTACAAGTACATCATCAATATAGGGGATCAAGACAATGTAAAAACAGATAGAAATTTGTGTACATGGAGGTGGATCATAGTCCCACATGTGGAACCAACACAGAGCATCCCCTACCTACATCAAACCAAGATGTGGTAAGTGGATTTCCCACCACTTACTTTCTGCCCAAGTCATCTCACTATTACAGAAAATGTGAGATATATTTGGTGCCTTTGGGAAGCACCCATCTGAAAATAAATCTCCCTTTGCACATCAAGGGAGTGGCCAAATTAAGAATTCTTAGTGGCCCAACAATTTCCATGACATTTACATGATAAATTTCTAATTTTAGGAGTCATGGCCTGCATACAAATGGTAAAAGAACAGGTACAAACAGAAAAGTAAACTTTCTTTACATGAATAGATTCTTTACCATCAAGGTTACTTATACACATGGAGTTGTGCATGGACATTTATCCTTTCTCAAAAGAAGGAAGAGGTGGCTGAAATGACTCTTGCATAGAGTCCCTTGGCTACCCCAACTCCACATAGCTCATGCACTCTTGAAAGTGCTAATGTAGTTCCTCTCTCAGGCCTTCCTAATCAAATATCCTCATGATTAGAGTGTAGATATTCATTGACTGCATATGTATGGAAAAGAACTCTTTTTGTGCTCCTTGTAGTATCTTCTGCTTGAGCTTGGAAGCTCTAGACAGGAAGACTCTACCATGATGATAGATGACTCCTCCTTGGACTAAATAGCCCTCTCCTTGCAGCATGTCATCAAGTATCATACATGTGTGAAGATCTTTGGAATACTCTACAAGCAGTTGAGATTTCCAATATAGATCTACACTGCTCAACAATGATAGTGCTGATGATACATCCAATGGAATGTCTGTCACATTGATGATCATTTCCTTGGCATTCCCCATGCCACAAGTGTGTGTTGGAAGGCTAATCCTTCCATTCTTTTCCTCTCACAGTGCAGATCTAGATAGGAGAGTGGGTGGTGATGATAAGGGAATAAGATCTCCCCTCTCCTTGAGCTTACCCAAGCCTCCTAGTGCTATAGCCTTGTATTCTAATGCTCCAATCTTTCTTGGATTCATGAGTGGAGCATCAATATGTGGGACACCTTTCACCAAATTTGAATCAAGTGGTCTCCCAGGTGGTTTTCCATAAGACAATGATGCCTCATGGTTCATTCTCCCATGCTTATCAGATGGGATAAACATTCCCTTGCTTCCACAGTGCAAGTTCATCTCTAATTTCTGTGTGGAAGTCTTCTGAAAATTGAGGACCCCTCTTAGTGGTGTAAGAGTGCCTCTGATTGGAGCACTTGCCCCATCTTCTGATAATGGATCAACTAGGTGATCCCTCCTTTTTTCTGTCTCATTGTCTTTTAGCAAAGACACATGCTGCTCATGTCCTCCATGTGGAAGATCCTTAGGAATTCCTTGCAAAGGTGAAAGAACCCCTCTAGTGGAAGCCATTGCTTCATCTCCATCTCCAAATGAAAATAGATCTCCTCCTGCTGTCACAGCGCTGGAGGATATCCTCTGTTCTCGCTCTCCCTTCTCCTCATCATTGGAAAATGATTCATCATCAAGATATCCTTTCTATTGATCTCTTAGTGAGGAAGGAATCATCATGCCTTCCCTTTGAGAAAAGAGATATTGCTGTAGTGGGGCTTTTGCTTCTAGAAAATTGTGCAGAAAATCTTCAACCACCTCAATAATGTTTAGGATTGGAGTTGGCTCAATGGAATCTTCCAACTTATGCAAAGATGCAGATTTCTTGGGCTTGATTTTCTCTTCCTAAGAAGTCTCATAATGTATCTCATCAAATCTTGTCACTATTCTCCTAGTGAATCTTGTATAAGAAGAGATTTTTATCCTCTTTAAGGAAGAGGATTCAAACAGCCACCAAGAATAATATTTCCCTTGAAGATGCAGCACTACTACTCTCAAGGCTTCTTCTTCTGTCACTTGGTGCAACTGAAAGTATGTGTCAAGCTTCTTTACCCAAGACTTGGCTGAGTCTTTAGGTGATCCATCAAAAGTAGGTAGAGAGAATCTACCGAAAGTGTGCTGAAGGAACCCTTTCCTCCTACTGTAGGTGTTGGATCTTGCTTCTTTTATTTGACAAAACTATAGGAAACTGAGATTCTCTTTGAATCTCTTTGATTGAGATTCATATTCTTGGAGATAATCACCAAGAGATTCCTCCTTTGGTGTTCATCCTCTTCCTCCTCTCTTTGACAAGAAAGCAAGCATGCTACAATGTTGTGGATCATATTGTGTGGCTGAATGCTCACACAAATCATATGAAGTAGTGGGGATTTCTTCATGTGCAAACCTTCTCAAAAGATCTTCTTGTCTTTAATTCCTTACTCCACTGATTTCATTCTTCATCTCATGCATAGTTTGGAACATAGTTTTAGAAAGCTCTTTCCCAATCAACCTTCCAGATGAAGGGTTTTGACCCTTTACTTCTATGTCTTTGATGTAACCACATTTCTTCATTAGCCTTTTCTGAAAATACATATTTTCACTTCAAAATAAAAGCACAGACTATGCCAAGAAATATGCTTTGATACCACTGTAATATCCCAAAATCTGGATTGCTAGCAAGGCATGCCTGAAAAACGCATTTCTCAGGAATGGATGCTATAGCTCTTGGAATTAACCCTCGGATTCCTGATATCTGAGTATATAGTACCTAAATCCAAGAGGATATCATAAACAAATCTCTCTAGGTGGGTTAAACATATCTCCCACACCTAGGAAGACTTGAAAACTACCCAAAGAAGGGACTGCAGCAATACAAAAGAACACTGCCCAGAAAATAACGCAGATTTTGATTGTAGTAGTAGTAGAGGAATATGATAGCTTTAAAAAATCTTATACAATGACAAATCAGATTTACAATGTAGCCCAATTAATTTACAAGAGAAAGATGGAGACTTTAATGGAGAAAAACCCTCTAACAAAGGTGATGCAACAATATAATTCATTGTAAAGCCAAGACAACATTATTTTCATGAGTAAAAAATAGTTGTAGGTTACAACTAAAATCTAGGATAGATCTGTGTACAAAATATTAGATCTATATCAGATCTGTACACTAGATTGTCTCTATTTAACACCCCCCTTGGGGTTTTCAGAAATACATGAAGCACAAAGAGTAGATCTGAGATCTACTGCAATAGATCTACAGAATTATTCATAAATTTTGAAGTAGATACATCAATGAATAGATCATATCTGAAACATACATGGATTAGATGGCTAATCCATGGATCACCACAGTGCAAGTGTAATATCCCAAAACCGAGATTTTCTACAATAATAGGAATACCTTAAGGTAATCCAAAGTTGGAGACAAGAAAATTATTGTCTCATATAATGTATTTAAACACATTTATTCCATAGAACAATCATAGCAACAAACTATGCCTTTTTACAATGTCACCAAGTGGGGGAAAAATAGCATATTTGGCCCCAAAAACGTTATTTTTTTAATACTGAGTTATAACCGTGAAAAATAACGGTTTTTTCCTTATATTAGACAATATAGGACATTCATGAAAAATATTTTCAGAAACAAATGCATTTAGACTAGTTAAACAAGCCTCCCATGCTCAAAACAACTTAAAATTGGCAAAACCCCAAGACTGCAAAATGTTGGAGTTGCTACATAAGAGACTGCGCAGTATAATAGATGTAAAACTCATAAAATAGAGAATATATCTGATATTCTTATTATATTACTCAATGAGGCATAAAAATAGAGATCTAATCTCTTTATACAGATCCAAGAAGACCCGGCAAAGGTTTCTTGACAGAAGAAGATATACAAGAGAAAGCTGCTGCAGATCTATCGATGAATCATGCTGTATGGATGTAGCTCTACATAATAATGGATGAACATACAAATAAATGGCTGTAGACTCCTTTTCTAGTTCTCCCAAAGAAAGGTTGATCCTTCTCTTGGGAAACTAGCTCCTCAAAATGGGACTTTCACCCCTTCCAATGCACACCTTAAGAAATAACGTAGTTTTCTGAAGGGACTACATTTTTTCTGAAGGTAAGTGCTTGGCCTAACACCAAGTAGTGTAAAATTAAGATCAGAAACCTCCTCTTATATTTCTTAGACAATATCTTCAAGAAAGAGTAAGGAATTCTCGCCTGGGCAAACCCTTGCACTAAGCAGTGCAGCAACTTAGCTAAACAGCCAAGTATGCATAAAGTATAAGAAGACGACATAAAATAATAATCTCCAATATCTCCATATGCTTTCCATCTCCTTCATTATATAATTGGTGATCTCTCTCACCAGGGGTCCCACCCACTATGAGGTTGCTTCCATGCAAAGGCTCCTCCACAAAAATTGCGCTGTCCATCAAGATGGTTCAATGTATCTAGACATATTTGTTGACTTAGTCAACCTTGACTGAATCTTCATGCCCTGTCCCTTTTCACAATCAAGGTGCCTTCACTTTGTCTAGCTGGATTGATCCCTATTCACATTGAGCTGGCTTTATTTAGAATCCCCTCCTTTGAGAATAAACCATGTTGACTTGGTCAAACTTGACCTTGTCCACATATTTTAGACCTTTTTCACACATGTGGATGCTTGAACTAGTTATTTCATGATCCCCTTTCACATTATGAAGGATTTTTATTCATACTTGAGCAAATTATGAGCCTCCTTGCTCAATTATTCATCCATCTAAATTTTAAGAGAAAAATTAATATTCCCATTAGCTGAAGCTAATTTAGGAATATTACAGTCTCCCACTCCCAAATTTTTCTTTTCCTCAAGAAACTGCAAAGGGTTCTGCAAAATCTCCCGTTTTTCTCTTGTGGTCTCCTCGTCCAATAGTCTCCACCATTGTTCTAAATTTTCTGCAATAGTTTTGTCTTCCAATGGTCCTTCCTTAAAGTGAAAGTTGGCCTTTGGTGAGTAAATCCAATGGCTCTCATCATGGAAGAATGGAAGGTTGTTATGGAAACCTTCTTGCTGATCCATAGCCTCCTCAAGATAGAAGTTATGACAATCATGGGGATTTTCATGATTCATGAAAGACTCCCATCTCCATGTTATCATCCAAATGAAGTGGATCACCTTCCAGCTTGGAAATCCATAGAAAAAATCCTCCCAATTTCTCATGAGAGGTATGCCCCAAGTACTCCAACCAAATATATGGTCCACATCATAAAGAAACAAGTGGTATGCAATGGTGGCCATATAGTTTCTCATGCTTCCTTTGGAACATGTAGTGCAGGAAAAGTAGGGACTTTCTCCCCCCAAAGACACATCCAACAAGTGTGCCTCTTCTCCAACCATGCCCCCAAAAAATATAAGAACATCTTCAGCATGTGGGATCATAAGTAAGATCATGCTAGCTGCCATATACAATAAGGGAGAAGGACAATGGTCCCTCATGTGCAGCCATCACAGTTTTCCTCCTAACTGCCATAGGATATGATATGACAAGCGTCCTCCCCAACACTTGTTTTCTGCCCCATCCTTCTTGCATGCTTGGAGAATGTGTATGATGGTTAGTGTTAAGGAATCACACCATGAAGAGTACATCACCTCTCCAAGACCTCCCAAGGAATGGATAGCATCACCATTGTTCATGGCCCACAATGGCTCATAAAGCCTGTCAGAAAAAGTGCCCCCTCTTGGAGCCAAGACCTGCACATGAGTGTTAAGAAAATGAAAGTATATAATAAATACATCATGAGGTTCAACAATATAATGTTTATCATACACTTGTTTAAAATCAACAAGGTAGCTCATGGATGAGCTCCCTCTCACACTCAATGAATAAGGAGATGATAATGATAACTCTTCCCAAGATGTATGTTCCTCTTCAACCAACAAATGATCCATGCACTTACTAATATGAGAGTGCATCTCCTCTTTGAAATTTTCCCACATGAATTCATCTAAGATAGCATGATTTGTTATAATGAAACTAGTGGGATTTGAAAGCAATACCTCATAGGTTGTGTTAAGTAGTTTTTTCTTGAGCTTGGAATCTTTAGTTAAGTAGATCTGATCATGAACGTAAATGATTCCATTAACTACTTTATATTTTCCATCCATTTCTTTCCCATCAAGAACCTTACATGTGAATAGGTCCTTATAATATTCCATCAAGAGTTGGGACTCCTAATAAGGGTCTAGGCTTCCCAACATTGATAGCACTGTAGAAGTATGAAATGATGCATTTTTCATATGATGGTTCTCCTCCTTGACATGCTTGATGTCAAAGTCACATGTTGCAGTATTCCCAAATTTCTTTTTCTTCCCCTCTTGCAGCTGATCTTGCTCAATACAAGATTGAAGTTGAGGAGAATCACCCTCCTTTTGAAAGGTTCTCTTTCTCCAAAACTTCCTCAATTTTTCTCCTGCATACAAAAATGATTTTTTTTTTTTTTTTTTATGTTCAGAAATCTTCATTATATATTGGAGTATCCTTTGCTGCTCCAAAGCTATGTAGTATCCTTTTTATAATATGCTCATATCAACACAAATTTTTGAATCTATTCCCTCCAACGCAAATAGATGAATGGAATAAAGCAAGGTCAATTTCAGAAATTTTCCTAGCCTTCCATCAATGATTTTCAGTGCTGTATTGGTTCCTTCCAAGGTTCCCTCTTTAAACAAATAGGTTTCTGATGCATATAGTTGAGAGAAAACTTTAGTTTCCCTCCAATCAGGAGGTCTTCCTGCTGAAATGCCTCCTTGCAAAGAGGCATCAAGGCATAGAGTAGGGTGTGAATGTAGGTGGATAGATTTTCCCTTACATTTATTGCGTAGGTCCTCTTTCCTTCTTTGTTCTTTAAAACTTTGAAATAGAGAAGGGTACATGCTCTCCATATTTTTATGGCATTCCCCCTCTTTTCCTCCTCCTATCTTCAAGATATCATCATTTGGAAATGAAGGTACATGCTGCTCATGTGTTATGCCAAGAGCTCTGTGTGTGAGACCTTTTGGAACTACTTGCAAGAGTGCAAGAGTTTATTTCTTTAGAGAAAGTGCTCCATCCTCTTATTCATGAGGTTCTTGAGGTGCCCTTGTTATGACTATGTTATCCTCTCCTGCCTCCCCTTTCTCCTCTTCACTAGTTAAGGTTGCCTTACCTTCAACAATAGACCTTAGATCTTGGTCCTCTTTTGGAGAAGGAATCTTCATGTCTTCCCTTTGAGAAGAAATCCCTTCATCCAAAGGAGATCTTGCCCTTGGAAAAGTATCAAACAAGCTCACCTCCTCTTCATTGGTTTTCAGAAATGGAGTTGGATATATAGACCCTCCCAACTCATGCAAAAGTTTTGTTTGATGTGGTCTGATAGTTGCAATAGAAGATGTTTCACATGAAATATCATCAAACCTCTCTACTAATCTTTTAATGAACCTTACATAAGTAGATTTATTTTCATTCTTTAAGGAAAATGATTCAAACAACCACCAAGCATAGGCCTTACCCTCAAAATGCAGCGCTGCTACTTTGATGGATTGAATTTCTAAAATTTGATGTTGTTGCACAAAGGTGTCTAGCTCCTTCACCCAAGCCCTAGCTGGACATAGAGGTGTTCTATCAAAAGTAGATAGAAAACATCTATCCTCTCCCAACTTCTTTCTCCTTGTGCTCCTTTCCTTTATTTAGCAAAACCATTGGAAATTCAAGTGGTCTTTGAACTCCTCGGATTGACCTTCATATTCCTGCAAATAATCACCAAGAGTATCTCACTTTGGCACATATCCTTTCTTCCTATTCATGAAGAAATTTTTAATAGAACATGGTAGATCTGATGATATGGCTGAGTGATGAGGATTTAGAATCTTCCTCTTGTATAGGTCTTGCTAAGAGATTTTCACATTTCTCCCTCCATGTTTCTTTGATGCCCTTGATTCCACCCTGCAGATTTGGAAAAATAAGTTTTGAGAACCTCATTTCTCTACAAAACAAGGGTTTTATCTGATTTCTTCTTCAAATATCCTCCTCCCCATGAGAATACTCCATGACGCTTGAAGCTCACACGCTGAGCCAAGATTGTTGCTTTGATACCACTATAATATCCCAAAAACAGGATTTTCTACAACAATAAGAATACCTTAAGGTATTCAAAATTTGGAGAGCAGCAAGTGATTGTATCATATAATGTATTTAAAAACATGGCTTTCATATAACAATCACAACAAAAAACTATTCCTTTTTACAATGTCACTAAGTGGGGGAAAACAACATATTTCGCCCCAAAAACGTTATTTTTTGAATATTGAGTTATAACAGTGAAAAATAATGGTTTTTTCCCTTATATTAGATAATATAGGACATTCATTCAAAATATTTTCATAAACAAATGCCTTTAGACTAGTTAAACAGGCCTCCCATGCTCAAAACAACTTAAAATTGGCAAAACCCCAAGACTGCAAAATGTCGGAGTTGCTGCATAAGAGACTGCGCAATAAAATAGAGGTAAAAATCAGAAAATAGAGAAATATACCTTATATTATTATTATATTACTCAATGAGGCATAAAAACAGAGATCTAATCTCTTTATACAGTTCCAAGAAGACCCGGCAAAGGTTTCTTGACAGAATAAGATATACAAGAGAAAGTTGTTGCAGATCTGTGGCTGAATCACACTGTATGGCTGTAGATCTACACAATAATGGCTGAACATGCAAATAAATGTCTGTATAGTTCTTTTCTATTTCTCCCAAAGAAAGGCCGATCCTTCTCTTGGGAAATTAGCTCCTCAAAATGGGACTTTCACCCCTTCCGCTACACACCTTAAGAAATAACTTAGTTTTCTGAAGGGACTACATTTTTGCTGAAGGTAAGTGCTTGGAAAAACAATAGTTAGAGGAAAATTCATATCAGAAACCTCCTCTTAGATTTCTTAGACAAGATATCCAAGAAAGAGTAGGGAATTCCCGCCCAGGCAAACCCTTGCACTAAGCAGTGCAGCAACTTAGCTAAACAACCAAGTATGCAGAAATTCTAAGCAGAGCACATAAAAATATAATCTCCAATATTTCCATATGCTTTCCATCTCCTTCATTATATAATTGATGAGCTCTCTCACCAAGGGTCCCGCCCACTATGAGGTTGCTTCCATGCAAAGGCTCCTCCACAAAAATTGCACTGTCCATCAAGATGGTTCAATGTATCTGGACAGATTTGTTGACTTAGTCAACCTTGACTGAATCTTCATGCCCTATCCCTTTTCACACTGAAGGTGCCTTCATTTTGTCTAGCTGGATTGATCCCTATTCACATTGAGCTAGCTTTATTTAGAATCCCCTCCTTTGAGAATAAATCATGTTGACTTGGTCAAACTTGACCTTTTCCACATAGTTTAGACCTTGTTCACACATGTGGATGCTTGAACTAGTTATTTCATGATCCCCTTTCACATTAGGAAGGATTTTTATTCATACTTGAACAAATTATGAGCCTGCTTGCTCAATTATTCATCCATCTAAATTTTAAGATCAAAATTAATATTCCCATTAGTTGAAGCTAATTTAGGAGTATTACAGCAAGGAAGGCTCCTTTACACTAGAGATCTCTCCTCCAAATAGTTGCCAAACACCCTGCAACTTCTCACTTTCAAAATAACGCAGTACAGGGAGATAAATTGCATTGTAGGCTTGTTGTAGACTTTGGCCTGATGCCAAGTTGTAGATATGAATATCCAGTCAGCTAATACACTCTTTCCAATGGGATAGAAGGCTTTCCCACTGAAAAGAGGAACTAGTATGGTCTAGATCTGAATAGATCTAGCCTCCACTTGCTGCTGCTCACAAGGAAAACCAAACCCTCAACAGGATCTGAGTTGTAGTTTGAAGAAGAAGCTTGGCCAAATTCCTGATTGTGGACCAAGAAATGAAAGACTCTTCCAAGACGCCTCTCAAGAAAATATGTGGGATTCTTGATCACGAACACCCAGTTCTAAACAACACTATTCTCAGCTAAACAACTAGAGAATGAGAAGTGTCTAAACAGACAAATCCTTTCAATAAAATATGTTCAACAACCCCTCCCATGTTGCTCTCCTCTTTCATTTATAGGATGAAAGCCTTGCAAACCCTAAACCATCTCAAAGGTTTAGCTCCTTTCACATTTGAAATATCCAACTAGATCTGCATTGTTCATCTAGGTACAATGAATCTCGACAGCGTTGTATATTTGGTCCTGTTGACCCAATCAATTGTCACAATACATTTTCACACATGAGGGAGTTTTATTAAGGCAACCTAGATTTAGCATTGTTCACATGGGAATTGATTTATTTTGTTGTTTAAGGAGTTTAATTTGTCCTCCTTTACAATTTTATTCTTGTAACAAGAAAATGAAAACAAAAAGGAATATTCCTATTAGCTTGGCCTTATTAGGAATATTACAGGTTGCCACTTGGAGATTCATTGATGAGGATGGGTATCTAACTTTTTAGTTGGAGGCCATTGTAGACATTCTAGAGAGGCAAATTTGGAGTTGGACATGCATGACATATTGTGACAAATGGGGAGGCCTTCTGTATGAGGATGCCATTTTGAGGAAGGACATTTGTTGTAGCATCCACTTTTGTAGTTACTTGAGGACAAGCAACATTTTGGCGGGGAGGAATGTTATATTCCCAATTTTTCACAAGGTATTTGGAATATTAGAGTTCTTAATTTTCATTATTAACTAAGTAAATAAGAGGGTGGAGGGACCCAAAAAACCCATTGATGAATAAAATCCATTTTTGACATGTGTATGTGGATATTTTAGATCTAGATCTACATCATGGAGTAGTGGAGATGCTTCTTAAATGAAGGAGGAGTGGAGATCATGGATCTTAAATGTAAAATCATGAGGATATTGGAGGAGGTTAACTAAGGACATAGTGGATTCAAAGTAAGATCATAAAGCACTTATGATAAGATAGTGGAGGAAGTGGTGCATCTAATGCACACACGATGGAGAGAGTGGGAATTAAATGCAGACATGATCGAGATCATGGAGAGACAACACAATATTCATGGAGGCTAGTGGCCACATAGGCAACGCAGTCATGAGGTGGGCCTAGGCTATGGAAGGATCATAATCTATATAATGGAGATGAAGGAACAATAGAAGGTATGCTTTAGATTATTATTTCTGATTTGTTTAGATATATATTTATTGGTTGACATTTCTATGCATGCTTATGATGTTTAGATAAGTCTACAATGTTGTTTAGCACAGGGTGTTTCCGAGCGGAAATCCCACCCTTACCCATGGGCGACTTCGAGTGCCTACTCTGGGAAGGTTTATATTGATTTTAATTCCTCATCAAGCATTGATGCCATCTTCAGGAGGTTTTTTCTAGCATTTCAGCTAGGAAACTGGTGGAGGATTCATCCTTTCACCTTGTGCTTCATGTTCAGCCTTTCAGGAGAAGCATATATATATCTGGCATTCAAGCCATTGTATTTTACCTCCATGCAGCAGCATTAACCTCAAGGATTGCATAGTTCAGTCATGTAGATCTATTGGAGGAAGGAAGTTTTCAACATTTCAGATGGAAATACTATGAGGGACCATCTCCTCACTTTGCATTCATTGTTTCCACCATAATTGAGTTGATTTGACATATCCAGGAGTAGGGTATTGATCCTTCCTCTCTGACAACATATTTTTCTGAAGTTGTTGAGTAATCAGCAACCATATTCAGTGGAGGAGATTGAAGGATCTAGATCTTGAGACTTTAACCCAATAATATAGTGGAGGTATCAGCCCTTCTTGCATTGAGCTGATTGTATGACAATGCAGCCATCTATTCTTCATTTCATGCAGCAGATCTACATACCCAATAGTGTATATGTGCAATCCCTAAGATGGTGATTTTCCTAGATTTCTAGATCTGGAAAACCATTTCTAGGTTATCTTGGCTATCCATCATAGATCCTGGATCTCTATTTTTAGCATCATCTGAACTCCCAAATAGCCTAGATATAACTTTATATATTTCGGCAGTTGCAATCCCAACAGTTGCAACAGGGACATCACAGTTTTCCTTCCAGCAGTCCAGAAGGTATGCAGTCCCTCTTGTGGGGTCATTTCAGGGTCATTATAGGCCATCTCTTTAGCTTGAGTGTGTCATATTTTGAGCACTATTGTACTTGTTTATCCACCTCCTATTAATAAAATGGCTCACCTATTCTGTACACTCTGATGTTGTATTTGGATTAAGTTTTTACTTTTATGCGGTGCATCTATTGTGTTTTAGTATTAATGCATTATCCCTTTTGGGATATTACAAACTCACACTACTCCACTTCAATCTAATCTTTCTGCAATCCAATTAAACTAGAAAACAATTGTTTCAAAAAGAGATAGAATCAAATCAAGTATTTCTAAAAACAATAAAAAACTTCCATTTATCTTACTCGCTCTGAGATCAATTAAAAATGGCATTCACCTAAGCTATTGTAGCATTTAAGGTAAGGAGTAAATTGACTTAAGGAAATGACAAGACAATTATAAGTTAAAAAATCTAATTGTCTACACAGATATTGCTAAGATATCAATCTTTGAACTACTGTGTTGGAAAGGGAAAATTCTCATTTATACATTCTAATGATGATCATAACAAAGAAATTAACTTGAATTAAACTCACTGAATTTCGAAACCTTAATCAAACTGATGAATACAAGACTGAAATCAAACTCCGAAGTTCTCTAATTTAATTTAATCAAAGAAATACATTCAATCAAATTGCTTAAACATATAAACTTCTAAAAATAATTTTTAAGCAATATAAATTAATGACACTCAAGGAAACTGAAATCAAATTGACATTCTTATTTAATGCTGGAAATAATCCTAAATGATAATTCATCCTCAGTTTCTAATTACAATTACATTACTTATTCGCAATCAAATTTGAAAGGGACTTTAACTACTATTCGAAAAGGAACTCTAATTACTATCTATAATGATAAATTTAAGAAATCCTAACTACTATATGCAAGTGAAACAAAATTAAAATGATTGCATACAATCTAAAATCAAAGATATAAATTATAAAAAAACTTCTACAATATTTTTCAATTCAGATTTAAGTACATAACAGATTCTACCTTACAATTTAGATTTAAGTAGAGAACAGATTCTACCTTACAATTTAGATTTAAGTATAGGATTATGACAGTCCATTTAAATTGAATGTTATGCTATGAGGAATTAATAGAGTAAATCAATTATGAACCTACACTAATGATGAACTTGGTCCCAGGAGTGGTGGCCCTTGCCACGCCTGGAGCAAGGTGAATTACTTCAAGAAAAAAGCGAAATTTAAAATGCAATCATAAAAAAATAACAGCAGAAAAATGTCAAAACCTGTATTAAATCAGTGTGATGGCATAGAAGATTTGAAATATTACATCAATTCCTTCTATTCTTGTGCGCATCATGCTTCTCTCCTCCACGTGTTGCTCCCTTCCTTCTCTACGTATTTCTCTTGCTACATACTACCCTCCTTCGGCTCTTTACATCTTCTTTTATAAATACAGATTATCACTATTTTATCATAACAACAAAACTAAAAAATGCCTAAATAAATCCTTCTAGAGAGTTGTGGTTGGGCTTGTTCTGATCCATGCATGAATGGAGGAAATAATTTCTCTATTTATCACAAGGTCATTCAGAAAAAGCACGCACAATCGAACCCGAATTGACCCATTCAGGTTGAACCCAAATTGACCCAACACTTTCAGGCGGTCCCATACTTAAGGTGGTGCGGACTATTCCCCCGACCATAACTTCATCATAATGTCAAATTTTTCCAAACCAGTTCTTGGTTACCTAAATGAGGGTGATCTGAACAAAACCCGTTTGTTGGAATTTCAATATTCTTCACTATTTGATAAAAAAGCTCATATTTTATCCTACCGCAATTCCATACTCAACTCTGTAATAACTAGTCAAAATTTACTCGTGGAGACTTCTGACAATAGAATGCTTCAGAAATGAACTTAGTGAAATTATCATTAGTAAATCACGACTAAATCATCTCTAATGATAAAAAAGCTAATAAAACTAATGATAATGAACCATGAGGTAGAGAATGTGATTTGGTGATAAATTATATAATTATGACGTGAAATGAGTGTAAGGGTGTTGAAATTTAAGCTATGAATAATGGTACTATGCAATGGAAAAATGGGCATATATGAGGCTCGACAGTAACACACCCCAGAAACTATGCTTCTCTACTGCCTGTAGGGAGTGTTAGTGCCTAGGTTAATTCCCTGTTTTTCCCAAAGGTTCGCGTTACCGATTTTTCATGAAGAATGAGGGGAAAATTCCAAGTCAACTAACTGACATTTCTGGCTTTGTCTCAAGGATTTAGTCCAAAAAGCTGGAAATCTACGGTACAGGCCTCTGATTGGAAATTTCTAAACCTAACTAATCATCCAAAGAGGGAAAAAACTACAAAAGCATGGAAACATCATGGATTTTCTCCCTAATCATACTAATGGAGAATAATGGCAAGTTTCATCCTCCCAAAATCTTATAAACTGGAGGCAAGGGCTCATTGTCAAAGGTCGAAAGGTTGGTTGTGTGAGGAAAAAACTTTTGTTAGTGTGAGGTTTCATGTTTGGAATTGTTCATTGAGAACTATTTTCCTAAGCATTGTCACACTAGGATATTGAGGAGAGAAAGCTTGGAGTTGGAGGACTGAGGGAGGGTTGACCAAACCGATGGTTGTAACCCTCCTTCATTAAGTATAATATAAATGCCTCTATTTTGTCCATGTGATGTCTTGTTATTACATTTATTGAGTTATTTTTTAGAGATATATGTTATAAGTGGATTAGATTTATATGATTTTATGTTTGATTATATGCTTGTCTTTGATTGTTTATTGTGATAATACTGTGAAGATTACTAGTTTCATTGTTTGCTTGTAGGATTCATACTTGGAGCTGCTGAGGTGGGCTTCCATCACACCACCTTGAGCTCTCCAAGTGATCGACACTACACATTGAGGTAATCCTTCTCTATTTCATATTCTCAGTAAAATACTTGTATGAACATGCATATATTGTCTTTTTTAATGTTGCACCTAATCTGACTATCTGTCTTGGGTCCCAGGAAGGCCCGAGAGGGATCTTACTCTAGCTACCACCTGTGCATTTTACCCCTAAGAAATCAACCTCAGATAAGTAAAATACAAGGTGAAAGGGGATGCATTCTAGCGAACAACTGAGGTAATTTGAACTTAGATTTCCCTCATTATAATGGAGTTTCAAATAGGGTTATAACATATTCCCCGTAATGCATGAGTTTAGAAGAGAAACTAATGGAAGAAATCCATTACAATAAAAATCAAAGCTCAAAATGATAGGAAGGAGTTGAGACTGCAAAGAAGGATTGAAAGAAGCCAAATGCTTAAGTCTCAACTCTACTGAGAACATCCTTGAGGGGGGCATACCCATGCTCAGTCATAAAGAGATACTGAACATGGACACCAAACATACACTATGAATCCATGACAATAAATGATAGGTCATGGCCACGAACAATAAACAATGGATCCATGTGACACATCTGAAACATCATAGTTACCAACAAATACAGTGTGGATCTATGTCATAGTATACATTAGTAAGACTATGGACACATAACATATAGGAGGTGTCCCCGAGTATTCCTCAAAGTACATAACTCCAACGCATCCTAGGAAGGGCTCCACATAAGAGTGAGACGTCCATAACTGAGGGTCTTCGACATAACTCTGATGGTAGAAATCTATGTCATGTGAATAGATGAGTTGATTGTTGGGTCTATGTTTTGATGCCTATAATACCCTATATTGTCCTCTATTTTTGACCAAATTTACCTCAAAACCTACTCACCATTTTCCTACATTCTTCAAAAACATGAATTTTATTATCCTTGTGTATATATGAGTTAATTTATGTTTTAAAGAATGGTTCTTATGTTCTATTGTAGTATAAATAGAAATAATTGATTTTTTATACTCTATGGTTAATTGGGTTGCCTCACATACATGTTTAGGTAATGTTCCTACTCATCCAGTACCAGTGTAATGATCTGGTACTCACGCTCCGACCCATCTAAAGAATTATTTGTCCAGTATTGGCACTCCTACTCGTCTAGTACCAACATTAGAAATCTGGTACTTGGGTTCTCTGCTAGTACTCGTGCACCCATCTGGCACTTAATTAGTTGCCTATGTTTGTGTCTACCATGTACCTGTGCTCACCATATTCATGCATCCATCTAGCACCAACTGCAGAACCTATGTGATTCTGGTACCTGCACTCCACCACCTGTCTAATTTCGATACCTTCATTCTAGTCATGTGTGATTCTGGTAGCACCAGTGATTCTGGTACCAACTATGCTTGTTCGGAGCTAGTTTTCCTGCACTGTCTGTATTATTCCGATACCAGATCTGACTCCTCAGCTTTGACTATTTGAGTGATTTGTCTTCGATGGGACCAAGGAAATTTTTTGACAAATGGATCTTCCTTGCATATTAAATCGAGATTTTCTTCTTCCTCATGCACTTCATGTCATGAGGATGAAGCCAAATATGTAAACTAATTTCAACTGCAATGATTTGATATTATCTTATGTAACCTTTTTTGTAATATCCACTCCTTATAAGAGAAGGTTGATAGACGATAGGTGTTAAGAAGGGATAGTAGTGAATTTTATTTACAGAGATAGAAGTTAGTAAGAGGATACAAAATTTTGAACAATATTCTTATGTTGGACAACTAATTTGTGTAATCTTCCTCTTTAAATTAATGATATGAGCAACGATTGCTAAGTTCATTGTGTTAATCCATTTCCTAGTTCTCTAAGGTTTCCAAGATTCCCTTGGTAGCTCGAAAAGGTCCCACCGAAGCCATGAAGGTAAATTTTTATTATAGTTATCATGAATTTAGTTTATTTTTATGGTTTAGATTTAAAAAATTTGGTGTGACTACAGTTTTATTTTATGCAAATAATATGTTTGATTTCTTAGTATTTAGGTTTAAGTATTGATTTCTATTTTAGAGAACCGGAAGAACAGATATATCACCTTTCACCTACATGTGTTGTTAGTGAAGAATCTTGTCATACATTTCCTGTACTAGAATGCATAGTTTCATTCAGAACTAGTTAAATTAGGAATGATTGTTTTGCTTGATTTGATTAAGTTGATTTTAATCAGTTGCTACACGAAAACAAAGTTGAATCCATCTTTCTATTTCATGAGTCTGTGAATGGACAACCTTATAACTTGATTAGGGCACAATTCTCCTTGAAATAAATTGATGATTACACTAATTTATTCAAATAATTACATGATATTTTCTCGAGATCTTATTCTGAGATTCTTGGACTTGATCCCGTTATTTTTGAACACCACATTGACACATGGCATAATGCCATTCCTGTCCAAAAAAGTAGAGACCCATCCATCCTTTTAAACGTGAGGCTATCAAAGCTAAAATTGATAAGCTCAAGCATGCTATTTTCATCAATCCCATTGCATACACCACATGGGTGTCCAATTCTGTTCCCATCCTAAAGAAACAAGGCACCATTCGTGTCTACAAAAACTTTCGCAATATTAACAAAGCTTTTCCCGAAGAAAAATTTCCCACACCATTCACAGAGAAAATAATTAATGAGTGTGTGGGGCATGAGGTTCTTTTATTTCTGGATGGATTCTCCGGATATAACAAGATACGTATCCATTATGCTGATCAACTTAAAACCACCTTCACTAGTCTATGGGGAACTTTTGCATATAGGCTCATGCCTTTCAATTTAAAGAATGTTGGGGCCACTTTTCAACGTGCCATGTCCTATTGTTTCCACTACTTTTCTCATATTATCCTTGTATATCTAGACAATATCACCTCTCATTACAACCTTCGGTCACAATGCCTTCATGATTTTCATACCATCTTCATTCAATTTCACAAGTATAACATTCACCTCAATCTCGTTAAATGTGTATTTTTTTTCCTCTTGGCTGAATTTTGGGCTTCATTATGTCCAAAGACGGTATCACTCTTGACCCTCTCAAAGTTCGATCATTTCTCAAACTTCCTCCTCCTCGTACCCTTTTGTTGGCTCGAGGGGTCCTGACCTATGTTTGGAGGTTAAGGTTTGCCAACAAACCCCTATACTACTGGCCCTTTCGAGAGTGACCTGCTTGCGCAGGTAAAAGTATCACCCGAAGCAGTATGAGAGGGTGTTGGAACCAGGTTTCCACACCCTTAGAGAGAGAGAGAGTAGGTAAGTCAAACAGTTCTGCATTCACAGCCTATTGAGTTCGCACTAATCAGATCTATTCATAGGGTTGTTAGAAGTCTAATCATAATATACAGATCTAGTATCGTGCACAAATCTAGTTAATAACTTCGCAACCACGTGCGTATCAGCAGTGATTAGAATACATTATCATAACACATCATCAATAGATTACAGTTATACCATAACATAGACAGATTTGTGGCATAGACAGAAACACGATAGTATTTTTAATAGATCCCAACAGTTCGCGTCAACAGTAATATATCAAATCAGATAACATAGAAATACCTTAACCATATCCACATATATTAACATCCAAAACCAAATAAAATCCATCACAGCCTACGCACATAGCTAGCAGGGTCCGCACACAGTAGTACCGAGGATCTCTACGCACACATCCATCAGGAGTCCTTACCCAAACAACCCAACAATAGATCTAACAATTTGAACTTAGCATCAGACCTTAATCTTTCCTACCTTAAGACTCTAAATGTTCATATATTTATATCGATTTAGCCTATGCTTCCAATGGTTCATAAACCATGGTTTGCGGACTCTTGGTATACCCTTGACCCATTACAATGCATTCGGGGCTTTGACCCACCCCAAAACCCCTACGTTATACTAAATAATTCCAAAAATATACAAAATTGTACAAAATTCACAGCTTTAGGGGACCCTGTTCCAACAGTTCCCCAACACAATCTTGTGACTCGTACTAAGTCACTGTGATGGTGGGGTCTCCACCTGTGCTTGGAGTAGTCTGATCGTGTCTACCAGTGAGGGTAGCACACCTTCACTCTGAGTAGCAACATTTTGCGCAGTATCCACCAAATTCTGTGAAGTCAGACTTTCTGTTGCAGTGGTGACGCTTTCTAGATTCTAGTTCAGCTGCTTAACAACAACATCAACATCTTGCGAGAGATTGAGGGCTTCATCAACCCAACGCTTCAGGCGGTCACTAAGAGCCTTCTTCTTCTGGCGGAGTTCATCAATATCATTTTGGAGGGTGTGGCTGGTTCGCAGTTCTGCCAAGCGTTGTGTAGGAATCAGAGAAGGCATGGTGGCTTCTAGCTGCTCGAACGCTTCTTCCTTCTATCATAGGTCCTGGTTGATTTCATGCAAGATCGGGTCACGTTGTACCATGGTCCATAACTGCATGGTTGTATCCGGCAATTGGGTTGCCTGAGCAATCTGTCCTATAATCACATTTGTAGCTGTGGTAACCAAAGCAGCTCACTCAGCCCGTACCTCCGGTGGTGTCTCTGGCTGTAACTTGGCTTACAAGTCTGCGATCTGTTGTTCCATCTACGTTTTGACTACCTGGATCTCCACCCTCGAGGATTTTAAGGCTGTAACCAGCCCCTCAATCTTGGCTTGGGGGATAGTCGTGGCTGGGATTTCTTCTGTAACATCTACGCAGAGTCTATTAATTAAATGTTCCAGCTTCGTTTGCTGCGTGGTGGCAAGGGTACATGTAGCCTGTACCTGGGAAACTTCAGCATTCTTTTCCTTAATTTTTTGATCAACTACACTTAGCTGCTGGTGCACTTGATGGTCCCGATGTTGAATTTCCTCAAACAAGGAGGTGTGGAGAACCTATAATGCCTCATGTGGAAACCTCGCTAAATCTAGTTGTACCTCTGCACAGGCCTGGAATTCCACTCCCAAGTTCAGTGGAATTATCACGAGGGTTGCATCGGGCAAGGAACAGAGGCGGCTTTCTGCTGTAACAAGTGCTACGCTACTAGTTTCTGAGGGCATTCGTACCTTAGTCATACTAGTTTGCAGGATGTCTATCTTTAGCTGCAAAGCTCGAAGCTCAGCCTGAAGCGTGTCAACCGCGGCTTTCTATTTCTCTTCTAGGGCTAGCCATTTGTCTTCCGCATATAATGTGACAGATTTGGTGATTTTCTTGAGGTCCCCTTCGGTCAGTGTAACCACTTCATCATGTTCTAGCCATTGAGAGCGTTGCTTCTTTCGTGGCCCTTTAACAGTGTCACCCATTTTCTTGGTTCCTCGAGGGGAATCACCACCTCCCACCTCCTAACCTTCGGTCTCGAGGTCCTCCCACACATCCTTCTGTGCTGCGGTGTCTGCGCTCTTCCTCGTACTCTTACTGAGCTGCGAACCCTTATGTAATGTAGCTTCGGCGCCCTTTCCCATACTCGGACTGGGCTGCGAACCATTCTGTGATACAGCTCCAGCACCCTAGGATTCTTGGAGGTCGCACAAGTATTGGGCCCAATTAAAGTATACCCCTTTCTCGCATTAGCCTGCTAACTGAATTACATATGTAGGGACGGTGGCGACCTGGAATTTTCGCATCATCTTGCATGCCAACAACATGGTAACCAACTGCGTACCAGGGTCACTAATGGATTTGATTAGGAAGCCTTGAGTATTCCGCTCCACATGGTAGGTTTTTCGCATGTATTCAACAATCTCTTCCTCATACTTCTTTCCAACATGCTCAAGAGGGTTTGGTCCTTTCATGGGAAGACCAGTAATTCAACAAATTAGTGTAACATTGATGGGGATTCGATCCTGGATCCATAGGCAACCATCATGAACCAGGGCGAGCAACTGACGTGCCAGACAGCCTGTGATATTGTAGTGGCTGAAGTGTGGCATCCTTACCAGGTTTAAGAGCCTGGACCCGGCCAATCAATGCACCTAGCGCATGGGGACAATATTTATCCCATCGTCTTCTTGAATTATGTCAAGGTATAATTCGGGTGCCAACTCAGGGAAGGCCTCCAAATTGGCCAAGTCATGATCATCAAATTTTATCTCATGGAGAATTCCAAAAGGTTTGCCAATGACGAAGACCTCTCCCAAGGTCATCGGCATCTGTAGGTAGGTGATCAGGCCGTTGAGGTTCTTCGGCATGCGTGTCAAGGGCCTGTGCGGCTGAACAAAGGGTGGTAACCAATTGATTAGTTCGGCGACCTAGGCCTCTTCCCGAGAAGAACATGCCTCGGGCGTCACTTGCAGGGATTTTACATTTCTCGGGGAAGTACGGGGCTTCACTCCAACCCATTTCACGGGTTTTCCCAAGCCTTGAGCTTTTTCCTTTCTTTTCTTCTTAGTTGGGCTCGGCATGGAGATAACCTCTTCGACCTCAGACTCAATCTCCACTACTTCCTCGGTCTCTTGTTCTGTCGAGGTCACTGGTTCTGAGGTTTCAGCAGGATTAGTGGTCATCATTCTGGCACAAAAAAAAAACTTGGGATGGCTAATTTCAGAGGGGGAAGCGTGCTCAGACATCAACAAAACATAAAAGGCACAGAATCGTACAGATCACAAACTGTTCAAGCTATACAAATCCCCCTTCTGAGCTATCCCCTTGCTTTTATAGCCTTGGAAATTGACCAACGGTTGGGTAAAAATTATCCAAAACTTACCATCAAGTAAATGGTAAAAAACTTCCAAAATCGCCTCATTAAATGTCGGTTGCTTGCTCCCTTCAACAGTAACTTTTGAATTTTACCTGATTTTATTGTTCCAACAGCTAGTTTTTGCACCGCCTGTGCGCCCAGTGCACTCCTGCGATCCCATCAGACCTCCTGTGCATCTATTTCTCATCTACATGTCCAACACACCTGCTGCATTCTGAGTGTACTCCTGCGCCTCTGGTGCACCCCTCTAGGCTTCCCACTCTGCGGCTACTTCCTATGCGTACCATGGTACCTACTGTGCTTACCTCCCTGGGGGGTATGCCCCACTTCATACAGCTACTCTGGCCATATATTCATTTGATATGATATGGTTTGAGCCAACTTCCATCGATATAGACGGGTAACATATCACCACGCAGGGTGGCTAACCGAAAAACTCTGCCATTAGTGATTTCTTTAACTGTATAAGGTCCAAGCTAGTGCTGTCAGAACTTCCTTGGGTGTTTCACAAACTGCCTATCATATAGCAGGACTAATTCACCCTTTGCAAAGGTATTTTGACGAATATGACGATCATGCCATGCCTTATCTAGTGCCTTCTGAACTTGCTGATGGAAATTAGCAATGAAACGGTATTCCTCTGAAGCCACAAGCTGCGCTAAACGCTCCTCCATGACATCAAGCTCTACCATATTTGTAAGGGCTATGATGCGCAGGCTAGGAACAACATATTCCATGGCCACAATGGCCTCCTTGCCATAGACCATCCTAAATGGTGTTTTCCCTGTAAACTTCTTATAGGTGGTTTGGTAGGCCCAAAGAACAGATGGGATGCACACGTCCCAGTCACTACGATCAGCATTACAGACCTTAGTCAGTGCATGCTCCATGACATTATTAAATGGTTCAACCGCTTCATTTTCCTGAGGATGATATGGAGTGCTTTTCGCATGATGGATCCAGAATTATTCTGTCAAGGCTTGTATTGTCTCATTAACAAAGTGCATACCTCTATCGCTCATCAAGATTTTTGGACATCCAAATCTGGTCAGAATCTTCACAAAGATGAAGTGTGTAGCAGTATCTACAGTGCAATCCTTCACTTCTTGTGTTTTGACCCACCTGGTTACATAGTTAGTGGCAGTTATAATGTATTGCACACTTGTCTTATTTTCGGCTGGGTTGATATGTTCCACAAAATCGATGGCCCATTTGTCAAATGATTTCAGGGCCATTTGCAGTTGAAGGGGAATTTCATCTCTACGTGATGGCCTTCCTGTTCGTTGGCATGTATCGTAGGCTTTAAAATAGTCGTGATAGTCAGTATGCAGAGTAGGCCACCATAGTCCAGCTCTTAAGGTCTTTTGCGCCATTTGTTTCCTTGCGTAGTGACCTCCTGCTACCCCGTCATGGGCCTCTGCCAAGATAGCATGTCGTTCATGCTCCAATATGTATCTACACAACACTTCATCTACTCCCATATTATATAGATGACCTGCGATGATGGTAAAATCTGCAGCGTGGGTTACCAACTCTTTCTTCTGTTGCACCAAATACTCCACAGGTGCCATGCCTATAGTCAGGAACTAAATGATGTCAGCGAAGTGTGCATAAACTACCTTAATAAAAAACAGTGTGTGTCAGGAAATCCTTCTTCTAGGTTGGTTGGTTCCTCACCACTCTCAATTCGGGACAAGTGATCTGGCCCCACATTTAACTTCCCTAGCTTGACAATGAACTCAAAGTCATATTCCTGGAACAGTAGAAGCCATCGGTAGATTTTCCCCCCCAACATAGGCTTATTCACCAGGTACTTCAAAGCTGAATGGTCTGTAAACATTTTGAAGTGTCCTCCTAAAATATAGTGCCGATACTTTTGTAATGCATAGACATTAGGGGAATTTTGAGGTCTAAAATGGGCCTCCTAAGGAAATAATAAAATAATAGCTAAACCAACAAAATAATGTTTATGAATTTTCAATTCACTTTTTGCACCACAATCAATGTAACCATAGTTAAATTCAATTCAAAAGTTGTACCAAAATAAAATTAATAAAAAAATTGTATTGATGTGACTATAAATAAGAATGATATTTTCAAGAAGAAGTCATTATCACTAAACAACTAATGCATTTGTCCTTTGTACTTACATAGTTTAAAATAAAATATAAATATAAATTTATAAATTCTTAATTATATTATATGATATTAATTAAAATTTATATTATTTAAATTCTATAATAACATGTAATTAATATACTCTATAAAAATAATATAAAATAATATAATATAATATAATAAATGTATAGGGATATGCATTGTTTCTTTCAAGAAATATGAAATGACAATAATATATTTTTATTAAAAAATTGTGAAATCACATTTATTATGAGTACTTTACTTTGACTTTAAAAGTACTTAGAGCACTACCATGGTTAACCATTAGTTTTTATCCACCATTGTGAATGTGACAAATAAGTACCTTTAACTCAAGCAGTGCCACCTTAACCATTATGGATGATGTCATCCCCTAAAATGTGATTGGTTCTCGTAAAGTGAATTTTGATTGTACATTTTTCTTAGGAGGCCCATTTTAGACCTCAAAATTCCCCTAATGCCATGGCCAATCCCTCCCGCTCCATGGTCGAATAGTTGCGCTCTGCACCAGAGAGTTTTTGACTAGAAAATGCAGCTGGGTGATCAATGTCACTGTCACCAAGCTGTGTCGGGACTGCTCCCAAGGTGATTCCAGATGCATCGACGTGAACATGGAATACCTGTGCCCAATCAGGAAAAATGAGAATAAGTGCAGAGACCATATTCTCCTCGAGTAGCTCAAAGCTCTTCTGACACTCGTCATCTCAAAAAAATGAAACATCCTTCTTAAGCAGCTTTTCAATAGGCACTGTGATCAGCGCATACCCCTGAATGAACTTTCTATAGTAGCCTGTGTGTCTGAGGATCGAACACAGTTGTTTCTAAGTTGTAGGTACTACCAGATTTATGATAACTTCAACTTTCACAGGGTCAACCATCAACCCATGTTGGCATACTATATGTCCAAGAAAGATTCCGAAGGGTACACAGAAGATACACTTCTTGATATTCAGGGAAATTTGGTGGTTTCTACAGTCATCCAACATCATGTGCAGGTTTGAAATGTGCGTCTTCACTAAGCCGAAGACAGTCCAATAATCAAAGTAAACTTCCAAAAAATTGTGGATAAACTCTTTGAAAACTGGGACTACTACTCGTGAAAAGGTGGCAGGGGCATTCTTGAGTCCAAACATCATGAGTGTATACTGGAAGGATCCCCATTCAGTGGCAAACGTAGTTTTGCTACGATTTGCAGGTGCAATTCTGATCTGATGGTAGCCTGAGAACCTGTCAATGAATGAGTACACTTCTTGGCCTCATATGCTATCTAGGATTTCATCTGAGAACGACGTCGGAAAGGGATCATGTATGCAGGAATCATTCAATTTTCATAAGTCCACACAGATTCATATTCCCCCCTTCGTCTTCTTCTCCTGAACCACCATCAGACTTACCCAATCCGACTATTTGACTGGTTTGATGATACCTACAATGAGCATTTTATCGATTTCTTCCTTAACCTTCTACTTATACTTAGGATTCAGCCGATAAGGGCACTGCTTCACAGAGAGTGCATCTGGTTTTAGCATGATGCGCATAACCCCTAGATCTCCTATGATCCCCTTGAGCTTCGAAAACTTCGTCGAGAATAAGTCTTGATATTCCGTGAGAAATTCTGCAACTTTTCCTACTGTATCATCATCCTAATAATCCCAAATTTTAGCCAACTTAGGCTGCTCTTCCATGCCAATGTTTACTTCTCGCAGTTTCAGAGGCTTCGTAACATCCATAGTTTGTAGTGGAGATCTTGCAATTGTGTGCTCTCCCTCAAACTCTGGGATAGAGACATTGCGCGGATCCTCATTGCACTCTTCTATGGTTATATTGAGGCAATTGGCAATATCCTGCATTTGTGTCTCCCATGTCAGTACCCCAAGTGCTGCGTAGGGGCGTGATTCATCAAAAACGAAGGTATTGATATCCTGCAGAGCTTCGTCAAGTGCCTCCGTTCCTCCTGTTAGCCCAAATGTACCTATAAATTCATCCTTTAATTTTTCCCAGTGGCAGGTGAACTGATGTAGCTTTGCATCTAAGTAACATGCTATGGGAATTAGTCCCAAGGCATGAATAAATAGGTGAACCCATTCTTCTGTAGTCTGGTCACACAATTTTTCCATCCAAGTGAATAGATGCTCATGTGGGTCTCCACGGCCAAGGAATGTTTTTACGCGCAAGTGGGTCGGAGGTTCGAATCACAAGATCATCATATCCCGACACTCTTCCCAATCCTAGAACGCCTGCTTATGCGTGTTGCGCACATTCCTAGATTAAGGGCCCATAGGCTCCACTCTCTTGGAACCTCTGCTTCAAATGTTCAAAAAAAACTCCTTAATACTACTAGAACCATCAGATTAGGGCATTTATCTTTTCTCTGAAGAGATTCATTAGAATTCCTTTGTGATCCTAAGGCATCACAGCACAGATACATCATGTAACTGGTTATGCCAGTTTTCCATCTCCCCATCGGAATCAAACAAACATTCATTGTCCTTTTCCCAGAAAAGTACACCATCTGCCATAGGATTGATCCAAACTTTGTCCTGCGCAGTTAACTTATAGATGTCATCCACATCTTCTTCTTCACGTACTAGTTCCAAATACCTCTCTCCTTCCGTCGAGTCCGACGGTACTATTACCTGCGTACCTTCATTTTCAAACACCATGGTTCTCTTCTTCAAATTGATAATACCATCCATATCTATGGCCCAGTCCAATCCTAGGAGCGTAGGATAGGGGTCCGCATATTCTATGATCTGAATGACCTAAAAATCAGCCCGGACCTTAACTCCTGCGATATCTACCACGATTTTTGACAGCCTTCCCAATGGTATGATCTTCTGCTGATTGGCCATGCACAACTGGGTAGTGTACCATTCCAAATTAGGTTCCCCCATTCGCTACCAAGTTTTCTTGGGAAGTATGTTCAAATCTGATCCCAGGTCCAAAATAATCTGATCCATTTCATAATCACCAATTTGCGCTGTTAGCTGCATTTCCCTACCAGTGTGTTTCTTATGTTTGTACATTTTGTGCACATCCTTAACTTCCAGGGGTGGATTAGTTATTTCTTTGCAACTATCTATTAGTGATTGGAGGTTCTCTACAACCCGTTGGTTGTGAAAAAACTTCATACATGCCTACAAAAATGGTTTGACCTCATCCTCTGCTTTGATGTTTGCAGGGGTTTGAGAAGTAGATGCCTCAGCGTTAGCAAAGGCTTGTTGGGCTGCGAAAAAGGTTTCCTTTTCCTTCTGTATGTCCAAACCTTCATGTTTGATGGCTAATTTTTGGATCAAAGGATCAGCTGCATCTTTCTCCTCAGCTCACCCAGTGGCCATGCCACTGCGTGTTATGACATTAAAGCTTGGTTCTTTGTCTTGAGGTTTTTCCTTAACCCTCTGTACATTTTGCGTAGGTGTCTGCTACTTTTCCTGCATTTTTGTGATCAGAATTGGATAGTATTCAATCACATGGTCCAGCTATTTGCAGTATCTGTAGGACTGTCTTGCAGGTTTCGGGTAGTCTCTCACAAAGTATCCTACCTATCTGCAGTTATATCAGATCAGTTGTCCTCTCCCTCTACCTGCGCTTCCACCTTTGCCCCCCCCCCGCCCCCGCCCCTAGCTAGGGATCCACCTATGCCTGAGGGGGATCTTATCGAAGAAGTGTCTGATTGCACCCTATATAGGTTTCCTCGGTATATCATTAGATTATAAGTCTGGTAGTTTTTGTCATCATGTCCTACGGATTTGCAAAACCTGCACCATTTTTGCTTCACTTCTGGGACATATGCACCCAGGTGAGGGTAGTGGTTAGTATCATGTAGGTTGGCTACATGACAGTCATCGCACCATAACACTGGTCCACTTGGTCCTGGATGTAATGGACTAGGTCCCCCCACCTGTAGGTAGTCTGCTAGCAGTGGGCACTGATCCTTGGTATGCCTCGATACCCTACATCGTATACACCATAGGTCTGTGCTAGCTTCTTTCCCTTGGTCCTATCGCAGGTTCCAGATCACCATGTGCATCACCTCTAGCTATCTCTGGATTTTTTGTACTCCTAACTGGGTATCATCTCTTGGTGCAGCTTCCAACTTCATAGCAATATCCAAGGCTTTTTCCTGTGATTCAATAGCTTGATGACCCATAGGTAAGTGCAGGTGAAGTAGTAACATAGAACTGAACCATTCCTTGTGCTGCCTGTCATTATACAGAAATTCTCCTTCTCTGATTACCTTCTTTAGCCATTGGTCATCTTCCCATACAGACTCAAAAGGTCCCTGCTTGAAATCTTTCAGATCATTTCCTATCTGGGAGTAGGACTTAGGCTTCTTGAATTATTGTTTTGGGGCATCTTTAATATTTTTAATGGTTGCATTCACATGTTGAGTTATGTATCCCATATATCAGTCTAGGGCCCTTCCTTCAAAGGCAAGGGATAGCTGCGCTCTTTTCACCACATCACCGACCACATTCTGCATAGTCCATACTGATTCTGCGACAAACCAGAACTGATCCATATCTTCGTCCCTTACACACTTGAAGGTAGGTAGCTTCATTTGTGAGGAAATCTCATCTTTTGATGGTGGTGAAGGTATGGGTGAGTTCTTACCCCTATGTTGGCTTGAAGGTGGTGTAGTTGGAGGGCTCTGCGTAGCTAAATCCCTTACTAGGTTATAGACAGATCTATCTCCTTCTTGATTGGTTTTGTAGCATTTACCACTTTGTGTTGTACCCTCACTCTGGTCAAAGATCATTCACTCTATATGGCTGCATAGAATGCTATTTTCGCACAATAATATCTTAATCAGTAATGGCAAGGTTTTTAGAAATTTACCCCGGAAACCCTTGAAGAATGTTCGCTTTTCCTCTAAATGGGACACGAATTGATCGATTTCAAATTGTGTCACAAATAATCCTAGCACAGTATCCACCCAGTGATATATTATTCGAGTGATGGTATTATTAGTTCTTTCCAACTACCAAATCAAATATGGAGTCCATTGTGTGATCTGTTCATCCTTCCAACACGTTTGTAAAACTACGAGCCTTGCTAGCCACTCCTGGAGCTCGGTTGCGAATTTCACGAAGAAAATTTCATAGATCTCCGTGAAAATGTACTTATTATTCCACTTCTCTGCTGTCAAATTTGCACTGCGATTCTCTTTCACCGCAAATTCTTGAACTTGCTTTTCAAACAACTCTTCGATTTCTTTCTTCTCAAGTCTCCAATTTTTTCTTGGCATTACCCAATCTCTCTCTCAAAATTCTCCTGGTCCCAGCAACGGAACCATTTTTAACTCGAGGGGTCCTGACCCAGGTTCAGAGGTTAAGTTTTTCCAACAAACCCCTATACTACTGGCCCTTTTGGCAGTGACCTGCTTGCACAGGCCAAAGTCTCACCTGAAGCAGTATGGGAGGGTAATGGAACCAGGTTTCCACACCCTGAGAGAGAGAGTAGGTGATTCAAACAATTATTCATTCACAACTTATTGAGGTCGTGCCAAACAGATCTATTCGTAGGGCTGTTAACAGTCTAATCGCAATATACAGATCTAGTATCATTCACAAATCTAGTTAATAACTTCACATCCACGTGCGTATCAACAGTGATCAACATACATTATCATAATGCATCATCAATAGATTACATTTATACCATAACATATGCATATTCCCAGCATAAACAGAAACACAACAGTATTTTAAAAAAATCCCAACAATTCGCATCAACGGTAATATATTAGATTAGATAACACATAAATACCTTAACCAGATCCACATATATTAGCATCCAAAACCCAACACAATCTGACATAGCCTACGCACACAACCAACAGGGTCCGCAAATAGTAGGACTGAGGATCTCCATGCACATAGGCAGCAGGAGTCCTTACCTAAACGACCCAACAACATATATAAAAATTTGCACTTAACATCAGACCTTAATCTTTCCTACCTTAAGACTCAAAATGTTCATCTATTTATATCGATTTAGCTTACGCTTCCAATGGTCTGCAAACCGTGGTTTACAGACTCTTGGTCTACCCTTGACCAATTAAAATTCATTCGGGGCTTTGACCCACTCAAAAACCCCTACGTTAGACTAAATAATACCAAAAATATACAAAATTGTACAAAATTCGCAGCTTTAGGGGACCCTGTTCCAACACCTTCGCCAGTTACAAAGCCTCCAAGGTGTTGGGTTGATTTGGGCTGACCCAAGTTCAATATATACTATGCACCATCAAAACCCTTGATCACTAGCCCTTTCAGCAACGACCTACAAGAAGATCGCATTCTCACCTAAAGTGAATATGGGAGGATGAAGAACAAGGTTTTTGTGGCCTTGAAGAACTAGGCGATGTGGTATTATTATGTTATCTTATTCTTAGCACTTATAAATCACTTCTTCGCATTAGATTAATCACTTAGACATGCCATATAAAGCCATAAACCATTACTATGTTGAAGTAAAATGAAATTGTAATAATTGCTACTCTACAACAGATAATAAGAAACTATACACATCAATTACACAAGAAAACCAAATTAACATGGTTCACCCCAGTGTAGGGATACATCAACAAGAACTATTGGTTAATATAATGAACCTTTGAACAACAACCAGTTCTTGGCTTACGCACTAAGCTGCAAGTTGTTTGTGCACTCAGCTGTAGAATCTTCTCCAGGCCTCTGCGCACTTAGCTGCGGAGCCTCTCCTTCCCTACCAAATTACAAATCACAGTAATAATTCACCCATAACTCTGATCTAGATCAAAACTGATGACTTTATTCTTATGATTTTACTCTATATATACTATTACATTGTATGGTTACATTATCAAAATACCATCGAATACTTAAAACAAGAAACTATCGCCCCAAAACTATCTATCCCTTACAAAATCGTGCACTTTTACAAAAGGGAGGGGATTCGACCCATGCTAAATCCCCTATGACACTGTGCGATATATTTAATTCCTTAAAATGCATTCCACTGGACACTCCACTGTGCGCTTCGCCCCACAAAATGCAGAGTCTTTTCCAAAATCTAGGCCAAGTTGGGTTGCACCCAACAGGCCCCCAATGCTCACATGTGACTCATCTCGAGTCACTTAGCCGATTTTCCTCTTCATTTCAATTCTATTATAGGGATTTTTGAACTGCTGCAGAATGTCTGGGACATGCTTCTCTTCACTGTGTACTTCCTCCAGTAGTGCTTCTGTCATCGTCACATAGCCTTCTGCATCACTTCCTTTTCACCCTATCAAAGCTCTTGAAGTTGATCATCCACTGCTTGGGACTGTTGGAGAGCCTCATCCTGCCATGGAAAAGTTCTATCTGTGAGAGTCTGATGTACCTTCCTCATCTCCTCTATTCGCTTCCGGAGGGAATTTCCCTCATTGACCTTTGCAAGCTTCTGTGATATTGGTAAGGTTCTCACAGTTGCCTAAATCTCCTTCGGTTGCTATTGCTTCTGCTAAATATCATCTTGTAGTATTTTCACATTTGGATCTTCCTACAGTGAAGTCAAAATTTGTAAGCTCTCATCCAATATCTTCCTAAAATCTACCACTGCTGCAGAGATGTCAGCCATTGCAACCTTCAAGTCGGCTTTCCTCTATTCTCGCACTTCCTGTAGTGTGGTTGGATGTAGCTTCATCTAAAGCTAGTCGATATTCATCTCATATGTAAATTTCATGTATGTGATCCTATCCTTGTATCCTTTTCCTGTAAGATCAAGCTTCACGACCTTGTCTTCCATTCATTCCTATTCTTGGACATCAATGTATGGAACCTCATGGCATGTTTCTTCGACCACCTCCTTCAGCTTATGTTGTTGTTGTACTACCTGATCCCTCTCTTGGATCGCCTGGTCAAGCTTATGCTTCAACGAAGCTCACTCTTTCTCTACTTGAATTTTTAACTATGAAGTGAGTTGTGCATGTTGTTTTAGCTCATCTATGCTCTCTTGATGTAGCTTGTGCAATCTCTAAAGTGGTACTTCTAAAATTTTCATCTTCACATACCTCCACTCTTTAGCCTGTTGTTGTACCTTGGCAGATTTAAAATGCGGCAGGTATCATCACTATCTATTCCCTAAGTGTAGGTTGTCGTAGTCTTTCCTCTCCAAGCATCGTCTCTGCCTGCACTGGATTTCTGAATGACTGTGCCAATATCTTTAGTTCTGCAATGCGCTCTATGAAACTTGTTATAAGTAGGATGTAGCGATCCTCTAACTTGTTCCATGATTTTGTTGTTGATTCCTGAATTTTATCCCCAATATGGTCCAAGTCCTCATCAGTGAGGACCAATGGTCTTATGTCCCTTGTCTTTTCTACCTTCTACTTCTTTTTGGTTGTTGTGGCACCTTCAACACGTGCCTTCCTCTTCTTTGTGATAGATGGGTCTGTTGGGGTTCCCATGTTTTGGCCAGATTGGCAAGACCAAAATATGAGACAACATCATAACCAATTTGGGGCCCTAGGATCTAGCCCTCCTAGGCCCGGAGAGGGATCTCTCCAATAAAACAAAGAATGATATATCTTTGGAGCTCAAAATGGGATGTTAGGCTAGGTATGAAGCACAGAGGGAGATTTAAAATGATTGGATTGGTTATCGGGTTGGTCATAGGATCAGAGACTGAGAAGGTAATGGGAAGAAAGGAGCGGAGGAGTAGGACATTTCGGCAAAATAGGATGGGTTAAGGCTATGCCATCCATTGGGCCATGGAGTCATGAAAGGATATTACTTGCAAACAACTAGCCAAGGCATTCGTAGGGAAAGTCATCTATACTAAAGGATCTTTGAGATAGATGATGGAATGGAACATTAAGGAGGAAAGGTGAAAACAAAGGGCATCTTTGAGATCAGACCAGAGGTCATCTAACTCTAGATCTTCTTCAGCATACTCTCAAAGTGAAACACACAATATTTAAACATAGAACTAGGCCTGAGATCATGGAAGGGATTTTAACCTTCAATGCTTCAACACCAGCTCACGAGATATTGGAAAGGCCAACCTGTTGAACAAGGACCCCAGTGGACAGGGCTTACACTAAATCCCCAGTATCCCAAATCCTCTAGCTTGAACCCAAACAAGAACAACCCAGCAGCAACCCCGAGTTCACACATCAGCTAGCAGTGGTTAGCAACTGCTACACTAGTTAAACTACATGAATTTGCTCGTAGATTTCACTCTCAGCAGAAAAAATCAAAGGGAGGGAGAGCAGAAACATAGGGTACCTTGCATGGGAAAATCCTATGTTATATTTATGATGCGTACCAGAAGACCAATGAACAGCATGAAAAAAATGTAATAAAACAATGTAAACAGAAAAACATCACCCGTAGTAATAGACCAGGATCCTGTGAAATTTTCTTGATTAATTGATGCAAAACCAGTCACATACATTGAGCTCAATGGCTGATTACAGTCATAACTTTCTCCTCCCAGCCTACTACATTACAAAATACTCTACTTCTCTCTTCCAAAATTATTTCTAACAGTCCAAAAATGAATCCCTACAACTACAATAGCAATAACGCAATCCAACCCTTTACAATGTGTTCTTCAGGGGTTCTTATAGGATAAGGATAACAGGAGTAGGTGATACACATTAACTTGATCCATTAAGACAGAGTGGAGGAGGTGTTTCATACCCACTCTGTTTAATAGCCCCGCACTGTACTTGGTGGTCTGGTCTGGAGTCTTTGTTAGGTCGGATTTGACCTCTAACGTTTCTTTGAAGCTATTTCTGGCTGTAAGGCTCTCTGTTTTGTCTTCTGAAGCAAGTAAGGTGACTGAAGGTCTTCTGGGCTTCCATACCTCCATTATTTTTGTCATGATAGTATTTGGAAGTTTTCTATCAATGAGATGGCCTTTGGGAGCTTGGGGAGGCATGGAGACCTCTGTCGGAAGTGTACTGTCTGAGAAAGGTACTAATGACACGAAATACAGATATGGCTTGTTTTATGTGCTCCTTTGATCTTCAAACTGCGCCTTAATTCCTTGATCATTGGATTAGGTACTGGATATTCAATTAACTAGCTTTAATCCACTTAATATATCTCTATTGTTTCACCGACCACTGCTAAAAGGGCCTCTCTATGTTCCGGATCACAGTGACTACGATTATGAGAGACAGAGTGAAATACCACTCTGGTTGAAACCCTGCACAATGAAACAAACCAATTATAAAATCCAGGGTGGTGGCAGGAGAATGATTTTAAGCCTGGGGGAATGGTGGCATGACTATGGAAACAAAGTCTGTGGTGGAGGTGTCAATATGCAGTTAAGTGGAGAAATGAAATAAACTTTAATATGGAACATTAAAGTTCAATGCAGTCAGATTACAAAGGTAATGAGCGAAGATGCGATAAAATGGGATGACGTAGTGGGACCTGGAAACGGTGGAGGGCGATTTAACCTAGGCCGTTATATCATGGGAAATGGGCAACTGAAATCTAATCAGAGGATCGTAATTGGGAGGGACAGAGGATGGCACAACTTAAGCATTGCGATTGCGATCGGAGCGAGGATGCGAGGGCCGTCGGATTAAAAGTGAATTGACGGTGGGCATGCAATCAGAGGGGTGACGAAAGGGAGATGTGGGCATGATGGGACTTGCGATGATCGTGGGATCTATTTCAATCAACAGCGGAAACTGACTCAAAAGCCGATAGACTATAGCACCATCGCATCGGAACTTTGGGCTTTACAATGGAAAGCATGTTCCACTCCGATTCTCCGATGCGATTGGCGCCTTAGACTAGTGCTTGGTCTTAGTGCTCACGCTTATGGAGGGGAAGTGGTTAGGGGGCTGGATGAAAGGGGCTAGGCCTGTCATAGTTGAACGTGGGTCTTAGGCCTATTTTTAATGTGTTTTAAGGCCAAAAGATGGTAACGATAGGGGAAATAAAGGGTTTATGAGGAATTAAAGGAGGGAACAAGGAGAGGAAAACAGAGGCTTAATGGGAATTTTATTCACAACATAGAGGCTTTTAAACTGGGAACAGTGGTGAGGATTCATCAAAGGGAAAAGGCATAAGGAGGTTTTCAAGGATGATGTGTTTTTGGAGGAGATGCATTCCTTGAAGGCTCAAAAAAAAATTTAGCCCCCTGTTTTCTTGTCAAAAAATTCATAAGGGGCTAACAGTGGCTTCACATGGGGATGGCTTCTTCTTGAAGGAGTCAAGAATTCAGAGAATGATATTTGGTATAGGCCAGATGCCTGGTGCTCGAACCACCCTTTCTTCTTTGATTCAACTTCCACCAATCATGAAGGCACACATCAGTAGCAAACATTACTTAAACAGCTACCTACCCAGACTAAGGTCCTAACATTTTTTCTTCTCGGTGCATTTGGACTAGCAGACCCTTTACATCATCAATTTTTTCAAACAAAAAATAAATGTACTCTATTTCTACCCTTATTACTCCATGAGACCATATTTAACATTTGGCCTCATAATTTTCTCTACCTACACTATTGTCTGCTATGATTAAACTGTCTAGTAGACTTCTTCTCTACATTTCTAGGACAGAAATTGAAAACAATCAAGCGAGGATTAGACTTTCTGGCTTGCTGTGGACCATGCCATAAAGAAAAAACTGCTCATGGACCGAAAAATTTGTGGAAATTCAAAAACAACTGGCTAAATTCCCACCAATTTAGCTTTATTGAGCTTTCCTACCTACCATACTCTAACTGAAATATTTACAAGTCTAGCCTATAAACCTTCTCTTCCAATACAACCAGTCCATCAAGTGATCCCATGACTGGTCTGTTCTGCTCATTTCCTTGAGCAGGATAGATAGGAAGGGCCACTCCCATTCTCTTCGTTCCTTAACAAAAACTTTTAAAAAATTTCTTGTTGTCTGCAACATGCTGCTCAAAAAGACCTTTGATCCTTCTTCGAATCTTTGCAGGAAATGAACATAAGGATCATGAAATGATACCTGGTTGTGAACATTTTCTAGGTAGAATTCAACCAGGATTTCTCCCTCTTCCACTGGATCAAGAGCAAGACTCTCTTGGGAAAGAGAATCTCCTTCATCTTCTTCATCGTCTGAACTGGAGGACTCATCATATCTTTCAGCTGTGTCCTCTTGGAGCTCCGGTATGTTCTACTCTGCTGGGCCGAGCTTCGTGAAAATATCCATGTATTCTTGAGCAGAGGTTACTTCCATTGCTTCCTCATTTTCAAGAGAAGGCTCATTATTTTCATCCTGCTCAAGAACCTTTTCTTTTCTTTCCTCCTCATCCTCTGAAAGGAATGACTGCTGATCCCCGATCTCATGACACTCATGACATATACTTTCATAACTTTCCCCATCAGTGTCATAGATAGGTTGACTTGGCTCAGTCAGACATTCTGGATTGTCAGCAAGTCTTTCTTCATTCTGATCTACAGAGGAGTTTTCTGGATCTACATCAAACTCAACAGACGAATGAGCAAGAGTGTCTATTCTACAAAAGATTTCAGAGGTGGACTGCATGTTTAATATTCTGTCCATCTCTTCTTATGTCAATGGAGAGATTTCTCTTTTAACACAAAAAAAATAACAACAGTCCTCTGTTTCTTTTACTGGCTGATCTGGAGGTTGGATATCTTCTTGAGCCTCTTCTACGAAATCTTCACTTGTGCTAGTAGGGAAAATCTGAGGAATTTTTAGCGTTTCTTGATCTCCTTATGATTCAAGCCATTCCTCATGATCGGGGTGCCACTCTTCTAGTGGAATTTGAGGTGAATAACCACTCAGAGGGGGGGCCTCTATATGTGCTGGTTCTTCTTCTGCCTCAGATTTTGCATCTTCCATGTGGTTCCCTCAATGCAGCACTCCCTGTTAGCTTCTGTCCTTAAGATTTTATTTTCTCTAATCAGCATAGTACAAGACATGGGTAAGTAATCAGGCAGCTCCTGATCACTTTCCTCTTCACCTTCTATAGATTCTTGAGCATCATACATGCCTTGCTCATTGTCTGGGTCTGGAGTTTTCTCTTGCTCTGGAACATCCATGGGCTACTCTAAATAATCAATATTTTCATTTAAATTAGCCATATGCATCTTCACTACTTCACCAAACATGATAACTATTCTGTTTAATTGATCTGCCAAAGCATCAAGCTTTGCATCTCTGTCCATTTCTAGATCAAGGTTTCTACAAAGAGGTCACTGCATCTTCTCAACTAGTTCAGGGTCTTCTACCAGTGGAGTCATTAGGTCTATTTGGGATTATAGAGCGTGGAGTCGCCAGGTGGATGAATTTGGACGTTTCCAACAGGCTTCTGTCCACCATCGATATTGAAATGCTAATCTAAAGGCATTGGTCTGAGTTGCCCCCCAGTGGAGTCGCCATTATGTTGGTGACGACAATGGGACACCAGACCAGATATTAGCAGTTAAGGACTCTCATATTTTCCCTAGTATAGTCACCATTATGTTGGGGATCCCATGTTTTGGCCAAAATGGCAAGACCAAAATATGAGACAACATCATAACTGCTTTGGGGCCCTAGGATATAGCCCTCCTGGGCCCAGAGAGGGATCTCTCCAATAAAAAAAAGAATGATACATCTTTGGAGCTCAAAATGGGATGTTAGGCTAGGTATGAAGCACAGAGGGAGATTTGAATGATTGGATTGGTTATTGGGTTGGTCGTAGGATCATAGACTGAGAAGGTAATGGGAAGAAAGGAGCGGAGCAGTAGGAAATTTCGGCAACAGAGGATGGGTTAAGGCTGTGCCATCCATTGGGCCATGGAGTCATGAAAGGAGATTACTTGCAAACAACTAGCCAAGGCATTCATAGGGCAAGTCATATATACTAAAGGATCTTTGAGATAGATGATGGAATGGAACATTAAGGAGGAAAGGTGAAAACAAAGGGCAGCTTTGAGATCAGACCAGAGGTCATCTAACTCTAGATCTACTTCAGCATACTCTCAAAGGGAAAACACACAAGATTTAAACATAGAACTAGGCCTGAGATCATGGAAGGGATTTTAACCTTCAATGCTTCAACACCATCTCACGAGATCTTGGAAAGGCCAACCTATTGAACAAGGACCCCAGTGGACAGGGCTTACACTAAATCCCCGGTATCCCAAGTCCTCTAGCTTGAACCCAAACAAGAACAACCCAGCAGCAACCCTGAGTTCACACATCATATAACAGTGGTTAGCAATAGCTACACTGGTTAAACTACATGAATTTGCTCTTAGATTTCACTATCAGCAAAAAAAATCAAAGGTAGGGAAGCAGAAACATAGGGTACCTTGCATGGGAAAATCCTATGTTATATTTCTGATGCATACTAGAAGACCAACAGAATTGGTGACCATGCTAGGGATTTACTGCTCAGTTTCCGGTTTCGATTTTAGAAACCCTATATCTCTCCTTTTATGACTTCCCATTTTTCTCACATCCCTTTCTAACCACTTTGTGTGTTTCACAACCATCTTTGATTGTTCACATTTTTAGATCAGGCCTTGAGTTACTTTGTTTCGTAACCTTTCCCTCTATAATGTGCCATGTTTGTACATTCCATAGAATTATAATGCTCCTCAGGGTTATATACAGAGTGTTATTATAGCTATTAATTATCTCTCTGCTCCACTGAGAAGTGTTATACAACCTGTTAGAGGTCAATTTGGCATCATCGAAAAACACATATCAGTATTCATTAGGGTCTATCATACTCTAAATTAGTTTCTACATGCCCTAAATAAGTCATCCCATTTGTGGTTTTCCTTCATGAAAGTTTAACTACTTAGATGCCAGTTGAAGTGCCCCATTGAGCCATCAACGCATCCCTAGACTGCAGTATATGCTTTGTAGAGAATTTAATCCTATGCAAGGATGCATTGTGGAGGATCTAGGCCCACTTTAAAGTGTGTTGGTCTACTGGGAGCAAGTTGTTCATTGGATTTCGGGAATCTTCCCAACCTATAGTGGCTTCTATAAGTTGTTCCAACTATCACCTCATCTGGTAGCTTCAAATATGGACACCATGGAGCCATTAAATCTCTTATCCTCCTACTCCCATGCACAAGGAAACCTCTTCATCCATTTTTAGGAAATTCATTCAATATTTATTTATGTCAAACTACCTTCATCTACTTATAAATAGAGCATTTATCATAGTGCACAAGAGAGAAAGAATTTGTATTAAGTAGAGTTATGCTGGTGAGATCACATCTCTTGGAGGTATTGTGCATGTACTGTGATGCTACTAGATTGTTGATGATGGATGTGATGAGATGGCTCTAAAGCTAGATGAGGCACAACGAATCGATCAAATTGTTGTACTTTTCCTTCTACTTCATAATAGAGATGTTTGTTCCTTTCCTAATGCATGTGTCAATGATGTTATATGTGTATTTATGAATTTAATCGATTAAATTTTTTTAACTTGAATATATCATATTGCCTTTATGTTGTTTTCTGTCTTCTTTTTGTCTTATATTTTTGGTCTTCAGTTAGATTGAGACCAACGGAAGTGACAAAGGGGGGCGAGGAAAAGCTAACAGATCACAAGTAGGTTTTCTTCCCTTTATATATTCATTTTAAGGAAAATGTCATATGTATTTATTTCTGTTGTTCTAAGTACACCACCACACTTAGGGAAAGCGTACTTATCTGTAGGTTTGATTTCCATAAAACAAATTGGCGACCATACTGGAGATTGACGGATCATACCTGGTGGTTTTTTCCTTTTCCATCAACGTCTAGTAGACTTTACCTTCTTAATTTCAGTCATTTGAATGTGTATTAGAAAAAGTAGTGTGTTTTATAGCTTTTTTAGAGATTCATCTAGCACCAATGCTCTATTTGTCTTGACACAGTGCTCTACATAGCAATGTTGGCTTAGGGACAATGCTCTACAATGCACTATCTCCCACTCAGGGGTGTGTTGCCCCTGCGACCAACCAAAATCTATCATATTTTGTCTTTTTCAAATTCATTTCAGTGTCTTGCTTGTTGAATTTTTGAGTGATTAATTCCCTCTAGAGACCATATTGCCTCTACTCTTCTTGCTTCACTTTGGATTTGTTTGCTCAATGTTTCTTTTTTATTTCTTTTTCATTGTCGAATAGTTCCAAAGTTAAATTTTATATGTGATTAATTAATTATTTTTGAAAAGAGGAATTGTCGTTTTAGTCTTTTTTCTCTTGAAAGTTTTCAGTGATTATTTGTGCATTACTTTCTTTTTCATTCATCTAAAATTAAAAGAAATTGAAAAGAAAAACATGAATTTTCATATAGGGTTGTGAATGCCACATAGGAATAGTTTAGGGAAATTTCATTTATATGTGCTCATTATTGATTGCATACAATCGGATTGCTCTATCCCTTGTAGCTAGTTTTTCATTTTTGAAAATAAATTTGAAACGAATGCTTCTCATTTTAATTGAATTCTAGGAATTTTCAATACATCTCGCAGTGAACCTGAAAGAGAAATTAATATGCAAGATCAACATAAAAGTTATTTGAATTTATCTAAGGAAGCATTGTAACATTAACGATAAAATTTAGAGGTATAGGCTAGAAGACGTGTTCTTGCATCGTTAAACATAGCAGTTGTCATTAATTGTTTGTGATACATTCTGAGTGTGATACCTCATTCCACATATGTAAGTATATCAGAGCTCATCCACGTACTTTCATGTATATTGGGCAGTGTTCTAGTACGAAAAGTATAAGGGGATGCTCTCACTGTATGGTTTCACATTAGAAAGTGCTAATACGGATTGGGACTTCACGTACCTTTGCATATATTTGGGAGGACAACTTTAGGTTGCTTACCATCCATAGGTAATTGAGTTGTCCACCTCTTACTTTTGATAGACTGAACATAGAATTCAAGGAGATTTCCTGCATGTACATAAGTCCTTGGTTTACTGGGGCAGTATATTAAAATTCACAGTTTCTTGCTAAACCTTTTGCCTAGCATTACCCTCTTTTTGTTTATTTTTTTTTTTATAAAATCAATCAACAATCATGGAAGAATATAAAACCTTTCCCCGTCGTTCATGTAGGACGACGAATAAACCACCGTTACCACCAAAAGCTACACCTAGTATACAAAGGCACGCTCTTCCTACTGAGTCTGGTACCTCTGGAACTATTGGTGTTACATCATCTGATATACCAGAGTCATCGTATCCTTTTAGTACTGAGTCTTGATTCTTTTCGATTGATCCTAGTTTATCTGCTACTCTCGAGACAGAACCCTCGTAGTTACCTGATAACACTGAAATTCAATCTAGTGAAACAGTAAATCCAGAACCCATGCTTGTTCAACTGGAAGTCGATCTAGAACCCATTGTTCTTTTACCAGAACATCTTGATCCCGAAGTTGAACAACAAGAAGTTGTTTTGGTGCAACCATCTGATCCTCAACCATCCGTAACTGTCGAGTCTTACTCTTTACCGTAGAGTTAACTGCCTAAAGTTTATCTTGGGCGTGACGGTGAAGTGCTTCCACCTAGCTTGATTTCAATAGAGGAAGAACTTCAGGAAGAGACAACCCCTTCAAATCACACTCATTTTGGGTCGAGGCTTCATTTGTATCAGTATTTTCGTCGTTTTACCTACTCTACCCCTGTTGATATTTTTCACTCTCAAGTTCCCGTAGATTATTTAGAGTATTTTCTAGGTTATTTAACCATGGCAAAGACAAAATCCCAGACTGTAACATCTGTTACAACTACGATGACATCTATTTTTGCTTCATCTTCGATGTTTTTGACAACACCCGAGTATCATATTTATGGTGGTATGTCCGTCCCACTGGGTTACCAAGCTTTAAATGGAACCTACTATGGTCTCTCCTCGAGTCCATGGAATTCGCCCATGTCATCATCTGGAATTCTATCTGGTTCATCTCTTACGAGTAATGAATGACCTAATCCTTTATTGACATCATCAGCTCAATATCAGGCTGGTCCATCCAATTACCATCCATCTTATCCAGTATCTACTAGATACCCATCATATCAAAGTCAGTATGTGCAATATCTTTATACTCCATATGATGGGGGTCCACAAATTTTTGGTCCATATGGTAGTACTCCATCGTTTTTAGGTCAATCATATGTTGGAATGCATGTTTATCAATGGAAGCCTACTTTTCTTGTTCAACTGCAAACGATTGTGTATCAATATCAACCAGTTCAACCTGTTGCATCTGTGCCTACTACGCCTGTTATTTCTTCTATGGTTGTTGGTCAATCTGCTCAAGTATGTCCTTCAACCCCTAACCCTCAATTTTTGGGTCTACAGACTTTGCCTTCCTAGGCTGGTTTTCAACAACCATCTGTATCGGGAATTTCACAACCACAGGCTATTTTACCCTTGTCACAGGCTTCTACTGGCCATGTCTATTCACAATCAGGTCTGAATTATCATGGTAGGTAACCATTTTATCAGATCCCATAATATCCACAACAGCCATTCCCACATTATCAAGCTTATCCAGGTCCTGGTCAACAAGCCTACCCCTATCTAGGTTACCAACAACAAAATCCATTTTTTGGTATGCAACAGCCTATTACCTGGGTGATTCCATCTTATCCTGGTTATGCTCAACCTAACCTTAATCGATAGTTGTTGTTTATTGCAACATTAGAGTTACCTGATTTAAACCAACTCACCAATGATCCCATTCATTATTTACCTTGGTGGCCAGTGATTCCTCATAAATTACCCTTGGACATTCCAAAATTCAATGGAAATTCTAGGGAAGACTCATCTACACATATGATGAATTATCATTTATGGAGTTCATCTAATTCCTTAAATGATGATTCTGTTAGATTGGGTCTTTTCCAGCGAACGCTTACTGGTCCGGCTGCAAAGTGGTACATTGAATTACCATGAGCTTCGTTCGATAATTTTAGAGCTTTAGCCACTACTTTTCTAACACACTTCTAGTTACCCATCAGATATGAAACTGGAAATTTTTACGAGCTTTAAACATAGCACTGCTACTCATATATCAAATCATATACATGAGTGGTATCGTCATCATCAAATGGTTAAAAAATTTGTTCCTGATCAGATTTTGGCTGACTGGTTTATTAAGTACTTGTTTCCATCTATCACCAAGGATGTCGCGAAAGTCGGTGTTGTCACTAAAGAGAAATTAATCGCTCATTCTCAGTATCTATATCTGATTTACACTCAGTCTGTTATGCTCTATGAAAATATTCCAAATGCGCCATGACCAAATTTTACTGTTCCTCTTACTCCATCTGGTTAGAACATTCATGCCAGCGATGGTGTGATTGGTTTTGCTAACACTCTAGCAGCAAGTCGACCATCTGGTTTTGCACTTGTTGTTTCAAATCAAAACCCTATTGCATCTAATCCTACGTCTTCTTCTAAAATCCATGTTGTGTCATCTAACAAAGGAAAAAGTGACAAGAAACCTAGAAATAGGAAGAAGGAGAAAGATAAGAAGAAATAAAATTCACCCCCGTAGGAAAAATCATCTGATTCATTCAGTTTTGTTCAGAAACCTCATTATCCTTGCTTGATATGTCATGAGGAGAATTTAATGCAAGATTTTCCTTAATGCTAAGAAGTCCCAAAGCTTCTTAATACTTTTGTCGCATCTAGAATTTTGAAAAATCCTTTTGCGAACCTGGAAACACATATGGTTGCTACGGATCTAGCTTCTAGTTATCAAGTGCTTATGTTATCTGCCACTAAGCCCAAAACTGATGTTTTGGTGTCGACTCAAAGTAAATATTACAATAATCTATTGTTGTTGTCAAATGATTAGGCTACAGATCAACCTACCACTTCGAATTCAACCTCATATGACTTGGCTCTACCGCTTATCATTCCAGTGTTAGCAATAAAGCCGTCGAAGGGAGTAGTTCATAAATAGACATTCAACCCTCGAGCTCATGCAGCTCAAAATTCTAATGTAGTAGAATATTTGGCTCAGTACGCTTCTGCTATGTAAACTCTTGAGGTTCTTCAGAATTTTCCCTCCCAAAAGAAGGCTTTATTGTCCGTGATTGGTGGAATCGATCCGACGGATTCAAATCTTGTAGTCTTTAATCATGCGGGCTATGTGCCATAATTACTAGCACAACTATCATTATTGATTCAAGTTCATGTCCTGAATTCCCTCATTCATCGCATTATCATTGATGAAGGCACATCTACTTGTATCATGTGTATGAGTTGTTGGAAGTCACTTTGCTTGCTGTCTTTTTCACAATCACCTACGACGTTAAAATCTTTTGATGCTCGTACATATAAGCCTTGTGGAATTCTTAGTAACTTACAAGTCGAACTAGGGGGAAAATAGTTACTATTGAAGTTGAGGTCATTGACAGACCCCTTGACTACAATATATTACTTGGAAGACCATGGATTTATGCTATGGATGTGGTAGTACCTACTTACTTTCATATGATCATCTTCTCCCATAAGGGAAGTATCACAGCCATTGATCAACTCTCTTTCTTCGCCTCTAGTTCCCAGGAAACTAGAAGCATTCCGTTTGTTCACGGACCTGCACCATCTCTTCAGAACATTGGTGTAGGAATATTTAAGGATTATTCCCTAATGGGCACCTTTTTGTTATCGTTGCCTGTGACAACGACGAATATCACAAAAATAGAGACTTGCAATATGATATCTTCCACTTCATCTGACTTAAGGAATATTCCCAATGATTCTAAAATAGATAGGCTGGGTGAAATCATGACGCGGATGGTTCTTTTATGTGTCAACCTCGTTAAAAATTGAAACAAGTTCCCTTGAGGATGGTTCTTTTACTGTGTCAACCTCGTTAAAAAATGAATCAGGTCATGAGGATAGTTATTTTACTATGTCAACCTTGTTAAAAAGGTGAATTAGGTAAAGCATTATTTTTCCTTTGTTTCAAGCTTGTGTAAAAATGAAAAAACCCTACTTTCAAGCACAGGTTTCTCTATTTCAAGCTTGTGTAGAAATGAAACTACTCTCAAGAGTAATCTTTCCTATGTTTCAAGCTTGTATAAAAATCAAACCTATCTCGAGTCCATTTCAGTTATTATTTTCAAGACTCATTAAGCTCATGAAAATCCCAAGATTATTTTTCTATCTTTCATGCTCGTAAAACACATGAGAATGGCGAGATATTTCTTTCTTTTCCTACTCATAAATTAAATTGAAAGTCGACTACAAAGCACACTTTTATCTCTTTTTCGAGCTTTCTTAAACACAAAAAAGGAACCCCCTTGGAGTTCTCTTTTAGCTCTTTTCAGACTACCAAAACATGAAAATATTTCCGAGCACTTGTCATTTCAAGCTCATAAAAGGAATTGAAACGACATCTACTCACTATAAGTCTAACCGTTTTCTGAACTGAGATAGATTATGTTTATGAAAGAGGAAAACCCTAGTCGAACATGGCTAGGAGGTTGTCCCATGTATTATTGTATGCTTTTTCGGATCTGAGGGACTATTACATGAAAAAGAACTTGTGGAGTTTTCTTTTCGTCCCTTTTTCAAACTCTCTAAACATGAAAAAGGTCTGATTTTTCATTGTCGTTAGAGTCGTTAAAGCATCAAATAGCGATGGAATTGTCCATCATGACAAGATTGAGTTTCACCTTCACTAGACTCGTTAAAACATAAAATAGAGATGGATTCACCCGAAGGGTGGAATTATAAATCAAGCATATGCTATACTCCTCAAGCTTGTTAAAAAATAAAGAGGTACTGGTCAGAAATGACTGGGGAAAATTCGAAAGGGATAAAACACTTTATGGTAGAAAGTCAATATTGAAAATGAAACTTATTCACTTCATCTCCATGAATTTTTGGTTGGGTAATCTTCTTGACGGTCTATCATACCTATGGTATATCACACTATCCATCACTTTGGTTTTGGGTCAAATGCTACCAATTCATTCAGTGTCGTCGAAATGTTCAAGAGAATTCACTCAGTTATTCCTCATCCTTTGTAATACTCATAAACCTTCATTTCATGACCATCATCCCTGACGTTGCTTCATTAGTCACATTCTGTCTCTAAAAATAATTACTCCCATTTCGTTTTGTTGATGGGGGAAACATCATTATTGTCCTGCAACAAGTCACTTCTTGTCGACATCAGCTCATCATCTAGGAAGCTGACTTAGAAAAAACCTTTCAGTACCTTGGATATTGCTTACATCAACGACAAGTTTCTCGCTTCTGGCGATAGGTTGAAATCATAGGCCTTCGACCGATTTTTTTTTTATGTTTTTCGACATCAAATCATCTATTCACACCATGAACAATGTACTACATTACCTTGAGATCCATTATCATCAACGACTGTTTCTCTCGCGTCTTTTAATGGCTCACATTATTGGCTGGTGATCAGAGGGTGTCTTCCCATGTTCAACTTCAGATCACATATTCACATGGTTAGACTCGTACTTTAAGAAATTGAGTGAATGAGATAGAAGGCCTCGAATATAGTTTCATCCATCCAGTCTGCGATTTCAGGAGTAGTACCAAATCATCTATATGATGGTCATTTCTCAGATGGTCATCCAATCATGGGTCTATATATGTAGACAAGTCTATATCTGTATATGAGTTTATGATGTTATGATAATTTATGTCTTGAGTATGTAATATGCCTCCCTCAACAATTCATGTCCAAGATGAACAGATATCATGATGTAATGTATTGTAATTGATGCAGGTTACCGTCTACTTTAGATCCTCCTCATCACATCGTAAATAAATCATTCAACATTATCATTTTTGACTTCATGCTTTAGGGGGCAGCTGTTACAGGTCAATTTTGGCATCATCCCAAAACACAGATCAATATCCATTAGGGTATATCATACTCTAAATTAGTTTCTACATGCCCTAAAAAAGTCATCCCGATGGCGGTTTTCCTTCATGAAAGTTTCACTGCTTAGATGCTAGCCAAAGTTCCCCATTGAGCCATCAACGTACCCCTATATTGTAGTATCTGATTTACAGAGCATCTACTCCCATGAAAGGTTGCGTTGCAGAGGATCTAGGCCCACTTTAGATTGCGTTGGTAGATTGGAAGATAATTTTTCATTGGATTCTGGGAATCTTCCCAACCTCTAGTAGCTTCTAGAAGTTGTTCTAGCTTTCACCTCATCTGATTGCTTCAAATACGAAAACCATGGAGCCATTAAACCTCTTATCCTCCTATTTCCATGAACAAGGAGACATATTCATCCATTTTTAGGAAATACATTCAATGATTCATTTATGTCGAACTACCTTCATCTACTTATAAATAGAGCACTGATCATAGTGCACAAGAGAGAAATAATTTGTGTTAAGTAGAGTTATGCTAGTGAGATCACAGCTCTTGGAGGTATCGTGCATGTAATGTGATGATGTTGCATTTTTTATGCTAGATGTGATGAGGATGGGACTAAAGCTCAATGAGTGACAACAAATTGATAAACTGGTTGTACTTTTCCTTATACTTCATAAAAAATACATTTTTTCCTTTCCTAATGCATGTGTCAATGATGTTATATGTGTATTTAAGAATTTAATCGATTCAATTTGTTTAACTTTAATATATCATATTTCATTTATGTTGTTTTCTGTCTTCTGTTTGTCATTGTAGGTATCAATCAAGCGAATTCAGTTAGATTGAGAGCAACGGAAGCGACGAACGGAGGCGAGGGAAAGGGAACGGATTACAAGTAGGTTTTCTTCCCTTTATCTATTCATTTTAAGGAAAAGGTCAGATATATTTATTTATGTTGTTCTAAGTGCACCACCACACTTAGGGAAATAATACTTATCTATAGGTTTTATTTCCGTAAAACACAACCAAAATATTGACATTCACCCTCTGTTGTGAGTTCCTACACTGATAGGTAGCTTACTGTCTCTTCCTAGTTTCTAGAACTAAAATATTGTGCTTGGATGCTTGTTTGCATACTATTTTTTCTTTTCTTTTTGGAGGGTATCTTAAATGCATTTTCCTTTTGAAAAGAGAAAAGAAAATTTTCATTTTTAGCTTTCCGATATAGTTTATTTTTTATTCTGTATTTATATTGCGTTAGTTAGTTGTTAGAGAGAATTTGAGTATCTACATCATTTATAGGTTGAAATGCATGTTGGATGTGTGTTGTTGCATGGAAGTGTAATATTCCCAATTAGTTTTTACCTAGTTGGAATATTATATGTTGCTTCTATTTTCAGTCTAGAGGAATAAGTGAGGTAGGGAGACCCTTAAACCTCTTTAGTAGGAATAAATCACTTCCAGTATCGATGTGGATCAGTTTAGATAGTCAAAATAAATCCACCTTGGGTGTGAAAGGGGGAAATGCATGTAGAATAGATCAAGGTTGACCAAATCAACAACGATGCCAAAAGAAGAGAGTGGAACTAGTGGGGACAGCGCAGTTTTGGAGGAGGAGTCTTTTCATGGAAGTAACCTCATAAATGAGTTGGGCCAAGGGTGAGGAAGCTCACCAATAATATAAGGGAAGGGTTGGAAGCCATCAAAACCATTCAGAATATTGTTTATGTTTGAGTCTTATGACTTATTTCATGCTTCAGCGATATAGCTGGGTTTGTTTTACTGTTTAGTACAAGGGCATTTCCATGCGGGAATTCCACACTTTTTCTTGGAGGAATTGAGAAGGAAATCTAAGAGGAGTATTTTGAGCTTCATTTCCACCATCCAAAACTGGGCCAATAAGTCACCTATAGCCACAATGCAGTCTCCTTGAGGAACTGCATTGTTTTTCATGGTGTTGCAGTGGAGGGGTGAAAAACCCTGTTTATGAGCTAGTTTCCTACTGAAAGGAGCAACCTTTCACCCGGGAATATAGGGAGGAGGATTTACAGTGATATTTTTATCATTTCAGCCGTTTTTCAGTAGATATTCAATGATACAACATGATTCAGCCATAGAGTTGCAGTCTTCACATTTTGCATCTTGTGTATTTCAAGAAACCCTTGCTGGGTTATCTTGGGATTGTGTTTGAGAGACTATTTCTCCATTTTCAGCTCCTTTTGAGTAATATATCAGCAGATCCATTCATATTTATTTTTCTGTAGCAGTAACCCTCACTGGGACTGCGCTGTCATGTATTCTGACATTTCTGTGTTGCAGCATCCCTTGGGATTCTAATATTTCAGGGCTTTGGAGGCTTGTTTGCCTAGTTTGAGTGATTTGTTCCTCAACACATTGTATATTTTCTTCTCTAATACATAATATTATGGATATATGATTTTCTCATATGTTTTGCATCATTATTTGTTGTACATTTCATTTTAGTGTTCAATATTTTTGTCTTTCCTAATTTGTAATATTATAGTGGTATCAGATCTCTAATCTTGTCTCAGCTTGTGGGGAAACACATCTATAGCCATGGAGGAGAAAGAGATTCCAAAAATTCTTCTCCAGACCATGCAGGACATTGCAAAATATATCAAGGAGATGATATTTGAAAGACAAAAGGAATCCCCTAGAGGGTTTCACCATGGAGAAAGCTCTGGCACTTCACATTTGTGGTGGGAGAAAACAGTAGCAAAACCTTCTTCACAACGCTCCACTATGCCCACATTCCTATCATTAGAAGGTGAAGAAGGAGGGCCCTTGAGGGAAGAAACCCTTGGTGACTATTTTGTGGAATATGAATCTCAATCCCGGAGGTTCAAGGAGCATTTGAGCTTTTAGGAGTTATGTCGGATCAAGGATGGTAGGAGATCCTTCAATCACCATAAAAAGGGAGGGTACATGTAGAATCAAGATCTACAATGCAGTTTGGGAAGATTATTTTTTCCCTCTTATGATGGATCACCCAAGTGCAGAGCCAAGGCTTGGGTAGAGAAGTTGGATACTTATATCCAACTCAACAAAGTTTCATAATTGGAGGCTATCAAAATAGAAGCGTTGCACCTAGAAGGTAAGGCACATGAGTGGTGGTTTCATGGGTTATCTACACATGGGCATGCTAGTATCACTTCATATTCAGACTTCACCCTGAGGTTGGTGGAGAGATTTGATCCCAGGGATCCGGAAGCACACTTTGCTGGGATAACAAAGCTCAAGCAATTAGGAGATTTAAAAAATTATATCTCTGAGTTTCTAAAGCTTTCAGTCATGTTATCTGACCTCACTATGACCCGGAGACTATGCATGTTCATTGATGGGATGGTTGAACCATTTCATGGGTTGGTCAAATCTACTAGACCAACTACACTCCAAGAAGTTATGGAGAGGGCTAGGTACCTACAACATGCTTTACCCAAGGCAAAAGCCCCTTTTCAAAAAAATATCTCCTCTTACACAAAGGAGAATCGGGAGAAGAAATCTCTTAATAATGATCAGAGAGATCTAAGGAAGAAAAAACGTTGGTTCACTTGTTGGTTCCCATGGGTACCAAACCACCAATGTGTTGCAGGGAAGGCACATTGCATTGAGATATTTTCTGATGAGGAGAAAGAGACTAGAAATGTAGCAGCAGGAGGAAGTGCACCACCCACACGAGATGTAGTGTGGGCATTTTCTCTAATGGGAGGGACTCTTGCAACTTTGAGGGGAGTTCCCAAGTATCTAACTTTAAGGGTTAGAGGCACTATTTTGGGTCAAAGAGTATCAGTATTGGCAGAAATTAGAGCTACCCATAAATTTGTTGATACACAGTTGGTGCAAAGGAGGGGCATTCAAATAGAATATTTTGAGGGTTTCTCAATTTTGGTTTCGGGAGCTAGAATCATGCAATGTTCCAACTATGTTCCAGCATTAACCATCACTATGGGAACCTACACACTGACATACCACTTATTTTTGGTTGATATTCCAAACACTAATGTGATATTGGGTGTCCAGTGGTTAATCACCTTAGGGAAGGTTACCACAGATTGGGAAGCATTAGAGATGGAATGGATAGAAAATGGGAGTGCTAAACAACAAAAAATTAAAGGAATATACACCTATCCACCCAAGATTGTCTTAGCTCACAGGATGCAAGAAAATTTTCATAGAGGCGACATAGAGTGGGTAGTATAATTTCATTTGTCAGAAGCAGGGAACAAGGATTCACCAATACATCCAGATGTACCATATATTTTGGACCGATACTCTACAGTATTTGGAGATATTCCACCTGGGAGACCTCCTGACCAAGGGTTTGAGCACACTATTGATTTGGAGTAGGGGATCCAAGTAATGATCACCACACCCTATAGGCATCCTAAATCCTATAGAGATGATATTGAAAAGTCCATTTAGGAGCTTTTGGCCTTAGGACACATTGGGCCTAGCACTAGCCCTTTTGCCTCTTCAATGGTCTTGGTGAAGAAGAAGGATGGAACATTGAGGATGTGCATTGATTATAGATATTTGAACAAAAATTCCATGAAGAACAGATACCCAATTCCTAGGATCAATGAATTGATGGATGAACTAAGAGGGTCCAAGTAATTTTCCAAGATTGATTTGAGATCGGGGTATCATCAAATAAAAGTGAGGGTCAAGACATCCCCAAGACAGAATTCTGATGTCACTATGAAAATTTTGAGTTCTTGGTAATTCCTTCTAGGCTAACTAATTCTCTGGCAACATTCGATTCTTGCATGGACCACATTTTCCATGGTCACTTGAGGAAGTTTGTTTTGGTATTTTTTGATGACATTCTTATTTATATCCACACATGGGAGGAGCATTTACAACATATTGAGGTAGTATTACGCATTCTTAAAGAATAGTAGTTCTATGCTAAGCTCTCTAAGTGTGAGCTTGGGCTCACAGAGATGCTCTATCTAGGCCATATCATTGGAGTAGATGGGGTGAGAGTCTATGAAGAGAAGATATGTGCTATCAGATATTGGCCCGAGCCAAAGAATGTCACAAAACTTCAGGGGTTTGTAGGCATCTGTACCTATTACCGGAAGTTTGTAAAACGGCTCTCTCAACTAACAGCACCACTTAAAGATCTAACTAAGAAGGGAGCTTTTATTTGGACAACCATAGCACAGAGAGCTTTTGATAAGCTCAAGGAGGTGATGAGTATTTTCCTAGTATTGGTCCTACCTGATTTTACCCAACCATTTGTGTTGGAATGTGATGCTTCGGGAGAAGGAATTGGAGCAGTATTGATGCAAGGGGGACACCCCATAGCTTTTGAGAGCCATAAGTTGCTGCCACATGAGAGGCTATACCCCATATATGATAAGGAGATGTTGGCTATTATGCATGCTTTAGCCAAGTTTCGGAAATATTTGGTGGGTAATAGATTCCGAGTGAAGACTGATCATAATAGTCTTCAATTCTTTCTTGAGTAGAAGCAGCTTCAGGAGAGGCAGCATAAATGGGTGAGTAAGAACCAAGCATATGACTTTGGCATAGAATAGTTCAAAGGGAAGAGTAATGTAGCAGCAGATGCTCTATCTTGGAGGCCAACAATGCTATCCTTAATGAGCATGGATACGGATTGGAAGGCTCATTTTCTAGTGGAATACTCCAAAGACCACTTTGCATGTGAGATCCTAGAGGGATTGGTGACCGATGAGAGGTATAGAGTGATGGATGAGGTCATATATTACCGGGATTGGGCCTTCTTGGCTAGAGATTCTAATCTCAAGAGGAATATTTTGTAGGCATCACATGATTCACCACTTGCGGGGCATCAAAGATTCACCAAGACATATCAGGCTATTCAAGAGAGATTCTCATGGAAGGGTATCAAGGAGGATGTGCTCCAACACATCAAGGAGTGTGTAGTTTGACAGCAGAAAAATGGAGAGCACAACCATCCCGCAGGATTATTGCAGCCACTCCCAATTTCGGATGGAAAATGGGAAAGTATTTCCATGTACTTCATCATCGGTCTACCTACAGTTTGGGGTAAGGATTGTATCTTTGTTGTTGTTGATCAACTAGCAAAGTATTCACATTTCTTTTCTATTTATGCACGATATACTACTTCACAGGTAGTGGAGCTCTTCTTTAAGGATCTGTTTAGACTCCATGGTATTCCAAAGACCATAGTCAGTGATCAGGATAACCGCTTCATGGGTGGATTTTGGCAAGAGATTTTTCGGTTAGTGGATACTGAGTTGACACCAAGCACCAAATATAACCCGAAAACTAATGGACAGATCGAAACAGTGAACAAGTGGTTGGAAGGCTACATGCAGAACTATGTTTCGGGGCAACAGAGAGCATGGTTGCATTGGCTCCATTTGGGGGAGTATTGCTACAACACAACTTTTTATATGTCCATTGGCATGACCCCATTTCGAGCCCTTTATGGGTATCATACACTATCATTTTCTGATGTGATTTTTGGGGAAAGTAAAGCTCCTAGAGCAAAGGAGTGGATTCAAGAGAGTCAGGATATACTCCAGGCGCTCAAGGATAGCATTGCTACATCACAAAACCAACAGAAAATGTATGCAGACCGTGGTCGGATAGAGAGGCAGTTTGAGGTGGATGATTTGGTCTATCTTCGTCTTCAGCCATATAGACAATCTACACTCAAGGAGAAAGGAGATGATAAGCTTAAACCTCGGTTGAATGGGCCATACAGGGTGATTTGTTATGTTGGAGAAGTAGCATATGAGCTATAGATTCCTATTGGGAGCAAGATCCATAAAATTTTTCATGTCTCATGCCTTAAGAAGGCCATTGGACAACCTGTTGTTGCCACTATGGATCTCCCACCTATTGATGATGAGGGCCATCTAGTTTTGCAGCCAGAGGCTATTTTGGATACTCAAGAGAGGCATCTAAGGAGTAGGGTGATTAAAGAATATCTGATTCGATGGAGGATTCTTCCTGATGAGGATGCCACTTGGAAGAGAGAGAAGATTTTGCAGCATCCTTCTTTACTATTTCTTGAGGAAAAGAAAATTTTGGGAGGGGAGGACTCTAATATTCCTAATTAGATTTCAACTAGTTGGAATATTATATGATGCTTCTATTTTTAGTCTAGAGGAATAAGTGGGGTAGGGAGACCCTTAAATCTCTTTAGTAGGAATAAATCACTTCCAGTATGGATGCGGATCAGTTTAGATAGTCAAAGTAAAGCCAACTTGGGTGTGAAAGGGGGAAATTCATGTAGACTAGATCAAGGTTGACCAAATCAACAGCGTTGCCAAAAGAAGAGAGTGGAGCTAGAGTTTTTGCATGGAAGAGTTTTGGAGGAAGAGTTTTGGAGGAAGAGTTTTGGAGGAAGAGTTTTGGAGGAAGAGTTTTTGCATGGAAGTAGCCTCATAAATGAGTGGGGCCAAGGGTGAGGAAGATCACCAAGAATATAAGGGAATGGATGAAAGCCATGAGAAGCATTTAGAATATTATTTATGTTTGATTCTTATGACTTATTACATGCTTCAGCTGTTTAGCTAGGTTTGTTGTACTGTTTAGTACAAGGGCATTTCCATGCAAGAATTCCCCACTCTTTCTTGGAGGACTTGAGAAGGAAATGTAAGAGGAGTATTTTGAGCTTAATTTCCACCATTCAAAATTGGGCCAAGCAGTCACCTACAGTCACAACGCAGTATCCTTGAGGAACTACGTTATTTTTTATGGTGTTTCAGTGGAGGGGTGAAAAACCATGTTTATGAGCTAGTTTCCTAGTGAAAGGAACAACCTTTCAACCGGAAAGTTGAGGAGGAGTTATAGCGATATGTTTATCATTTCAAACATTTTTCAGTAGAGCTTCAGTGATACATCATGATTCAGCCATAGAGTTGCAGTATTCACATTTTGCATCTTGTGTATTTCAAGAAACCCTTGTCGGGTTATCTTGGGATTATGTTTGAGAGACTAGTTCTCCATTTTCAGCTCCTTTTGAGTAATATATCAGCAGGTCCATTCATATTTATTTTTATGTAGCATTAACACTCATTGGGACTACGTTGTCATGTATTCCAACATTTCTATGCTGCAACATCCCTTGGGATTCTAATATTTTTGTGCTTTGGAGGCTTGTTTTCCTAGTTTGAGTGATTTGTTCCTCAACACATTGTATATTTTTCTGCTCTAATACATAATCTAATGGATCTATGATTTTCTCATATGTTTAGCATCATTATTTTTTGTACATTTCAGTTTATTTTTCAATATTGTTGTCTTTCCTAATTTGAAATATTACAGGATGTATAAATGAATTTCTCCTTGTAGAAAAACTCTTTCATCGAAATAAAGTTAAAAGAATTTTTTGCATGGTTTGTGTCAGAGTCACATAATATTTCATACATCCACTCCCCCTCTAAAGACTTTAACACAAGTACAATAGAAATAAATCACTTAATAAATTAAATCAGATACTATTTTTTATGTTACAAAAATATTAGTTCAAGCTAGGATCTTAGGTTAGGAAGTGTGAGAAAACTGCCGAAGATCAAAAAATTTGAAATTAGTGTCATTAAAGAGTGAAAATATTACTGCACTCATATTATCTGGGACAACTCCCCTCAAAAGGAGCTAAACATGAGACAAAATTGGAGTGTGTGAGAAGGTAGCCCGCCTTCAATCGCATTTCCAGTGCATATTCTGTATATTGGGTTTCCCATTGGGGATGTCAAAATTGGATCAAGGATCTAGGTGTTCTTCCCATACACCATATTTTCCACGACCATGACCCTCCCAATAGTGTCTATGGTTTGAGGTATCCTTAGTGGCCTGACTATTTAGGGATAAACATAAGGCGAATGGGGTAGGCTTCCCTAGTACCTTACATAGATGAACCTACTCTATCTTCTATTTTTGGGAGGGCTTTTGTCTTCACAAGAGTACTTGGCCCCATTATCTGAGGTTCAAGAAAAGCTTGAGAGTACTCATAACTGTACAAATGACCAAATATATTTTTTTCCATTGTGATACTAGGTTTAATCTCCAGTGAATAATGGTTCTCAGACGAATTCATATCCCTTGGAAACTTCTTGATTGACTTATTAGAGTTTTTCATTTTTTACTTTCATTTTTTAGGTGCTTGTTTGGTTATCACTGAGACTATAAAAATATCACATTAAAAACTTTGATAAAATTTATCAATCATCATGGCTACCTTTGGCCCTTGTCATCTGTCAAGGTGACAAAGAGGTCTCCTCCACTGACCCTGGAGGATTTTTCGAGCCTCAGTGAACCAGATTCTTCCTCTTCGAAAGAAAAGTCTCCAGTGTCGAACCGTTCTTCACACACCACTTCCCAAGAATCTATATTTCCTAAGGATTTTTTCACTAAACAAGTTTTACCTCCTTATCCTTCTCCTCTCACTGATCTGCTTGGGATGGTGTTGACTCAGGTAGCCCAAGTACCCGTGTTGTTTTCGTCTTTACACACATCCAATGTACCAATGTCAACTAGTGGGTCGTGGGCCTTTGTGGACAACATTGATCCACCCATCCATCCCTAATGTGTTAATAGTTCTATGAAACTGTTAGGTCATCCCACTAGCCAGAACATGCATGGTCCCAGCAACTTAGTTACACCACTAGTGAGTGGAGTCCAGTACATATCAACCACCACTCCCTTCATGTATGCTCCAGGACCTTCGGTTACCGCTCCTTATAGCGTTGATAGCATGGTACCTTTAAGTAACCCTTTCAGATGGAATCCTTTGATAATTTCAAATCATCAGGCCCAGATACCGGGGGGGCATGTCTCCAACACATATATGCTAGGGGGCACCTAATCCGGGTAAATTTCTAATACCCTTTTAACCAAGACCTTTTAATTCGTCTGATGTGTTAGAATTACAATTTATCAAAAGCATTAATGAACACATGTAGATATAATCAAGAGGAAATCATGTCAACAATCACACAAAAAAAATGCAAGTCGTTTAATAATGGAGTTCATCCAGTGTGGACTATGTCTCTAGGCCTCAGTGTGTCTATGGTGTTGGCCAATTCATTTGATGCTACAAATGGTTATGGTTTACATGGATGTTGCTGACTTGTCATACAAGGAAAAGCCCTCAACATGAGTGGCAAAGTCTCTCCATGAGACGTTCCGTTACCAGGAACTCTCACTCATCACAAACATACTATTAGGATGAAAAATTCACACATGGTGACAAAGAGTATCCTGCCATCAAGGCAACAAAAGGATCTCCCAACATAAATCACCATCCATGATAAATAAATACCACATCAATAGCCATAAATATTTTGCATCTTACATCAATAGGAATCAACAACAACAAATAAAGATGAATAATTTGCATCATACATCAAGCAGGAATTGACATGACATAAAGAATCCTACAACAATAATAAATGAAGTACATGGCAACAACGCTTCATATACCTCAACTCTAATGTTGGTTGAACAATAGGCTCCTAAATTGTTAGATCTGAAGGCACCATCGAAAACATGGCATCGAAAGGTGAAAAATCAACTATCCACTTGCTAAAATCCAACACCATCATCCCATTATGGAAAATGGCTGAAATAATTATGGCTCATATGGAAAATTTGACTACACCGCTAGTTTCGTGTCACCGAGAGGTGTAGGATCGACTGTCAATTTTCTGAATTCTGACACTATCGAAATTTGGGCCGTAGGGAATATTTTAGATTCCCCCTAGATTCCTCCAATATGTTGGTCCATGACTGACTGTAAAATATGCAACTCAAAATATGAATCTGATCTCACTATTGAGATCCTTGCAAAATTATGATAAAAATGAATGTAAAGTTGACCTCATTCCAACTCCAGCGAATTTCAGCCTCTAACGAATCTAGAAGATTCCCTCCAGATTCTTGAAGATTCTCTCCAGTAGATAATCTGCAAATCTGTTGTTCAAAAGGTGAATTCGACCTCGCCATTATGTTCCCTATGAAAATCTGAGAAAAATGACTGTAAACTTGCATGTATTTGGACAAAGAGAAATATTACCTCCCAAAGAATCTTTGGGCATCAAAGGAATATTCTCTATCCTGAACTGCGTGCCATCATCCTACCTCCTAGAGCTATGTCATGGTTCCATTGTATGGAACCCCATTCTCCATTCCATTCTCGGGCTCCTTTGTTTCGTCCCATTCTACCTCTAACTCTGTTCTGCCCTCATACGCACTGCAATATGAGGTTTTAAGTAATACCTCAATTGGCGGAGTTTACAAGAAAGTTGTTGGGTACATTGGTAAAAAAATTTAATTGTTGGAGGAGAGGTTGGGGGATCAAATCCCGCCTCTCCATATTTTAACGTTGGTTTGGGCGCACTATTTTGAAAACACAACCATTGCAATATTTTAATGCATTGTTTGGTTGGTAATCCGATTGGACTCATTGCACATTAAATATGGTGGAGGGTAGGGCCGCCACATTGGGCGAGGCTGGCGGACCCATCGGCCGTGGGTTTGATTCCCACTGGTGGTGGTTTAATGTGTTATTTTTTTTGCTAAAACAAATAGTTTCGGGTTGGTGGGGTCTACTCCACATAGCCCCGACCCAACCCACTTCCCCCTTTCCATATATATATATATATATATCTGGATGCGAACACCGAGTTGTGGGCAGAGGGTGCGGTGGGGTTCATGGCTCGCCACCCCATTTTAATATAGTTTATATATTAAGGTCTAATGGGGGTGGCAGGGGTCATGGCTCACCATCCATTTTTTTAATATATATATTTTTTGATTTTATAACAAACTTCACATTTTTAAACTTCTCGATTTTTGACCGAAGGAGTCAAATTAAAAATCCCACAAATTCACCTAGAATCTGGCTAGAGATGGCTAGAATCCAGCTCGAAATTACATCCTCATTAACCTGTCAAGTCATCCAGTCAACCTTAGAACTTTGACCAGCTCTAACTCGGTTTGACGAAATGTTTGCACCGTTGCGATCAGGACGACGAGATCTTCAACCTGAAACTAAGTTTGCCATGTTTCCTTCACTTTGATTTTTTAGCTTTCATAAGCCGTCTTTGTCCTGTGTGTGTCTCTAGAGCCACCTGGATCATTCCTCCCCACTGAGGAGATTTTGGTCCTCCAAAAGCATCAACAATAATCTGAAACTACTTTGTACTATTTCTGCACCACAACTGTCCTGAAAAAGGTCACCCTTCCATCTCCTTCACCTTTGTTCTTTGGAGCCTTAAGCAATGATCTGACACATGCATCCTCTGCAAACTTGTAGCACAATCTCCCAAAAATTACATGCTCAAATTATGACCAACTATGACCCAAAAATTTCCATACTTGCCACGAGGTGACATACTCGGTGGTCAAGTTTACATCAAATGGAAATCACACCCCATCTATCATTACAATGCCAAAAACATCATTTTCGCATTTCAAAGTGATGGAAAACACATCATCACTTTTACATAAAATAAATGCATCACATAATTTACAAAACACGACCATGAGACACTACCACATCTGGAAAAACCATCTCTCACTTATCAAAGTGAATGGATCATCTCCCTGTGGCGCACTTGCTTGTCGAACAATCACTTCAACTCATTCATGCACTGATGCTTCGTCCTTAAGGTGCTGCTCTGGATGGAGCCTCGAACATGTGGATCTTTGATGACCACTTTAGTTTCAATGGGTGCAAAAGGTATTTTTTCTCTAGATCTGCTTAACCAATTTCTTTCCATATTGTGGAAAAGTCTTTTCATGCCTCCTCCTCCTTTGTGCTACCATTCTTTTCTAACACTCAGCAATGAAATGGTTATGTAAACCAAAAAAATGACAAGTTTTCTTATGCCATGATCTACATTCATGACTAGCAACATTATTATAATCAAAATTAACTTTGTAATATCGATACTTATTATACCCTTCCTGGTGATCTTTGGTGCGATCATGGTGATGATAACTTGCTTGAACTCTCTCTTTGCAATATGCATTGTCATATGATGATGGTGAAGTGTTCCCATCATTCTCTCTCCTCGACAATTTCATGAATGTCATGGAAGCTTCTGACACCTTTGAGCATTCTCCTTCAGTGTATCCCAAACCTTTGTATCGGGGTCTCTACACAACCTCAAATGGCTGAGTCATGCCTTGGCCATTAACGCCAAGTCCTCCTCTTTTGTAACCAATCTTGGTAAGGAGTCTCATGCCAGTGCCTATAATGGGGATCTCCACATTTCCTATAGAAATAATCACATACAAAGATGAAACTGAAGAATGATCGTAACTGTTTACCTCAGATTCCGATTTTGAAATAGGTGAAGAGGGCTTCTCTAACCCTTCGTTTCACTTCACTGCCTTCAATGCCTTTGTCGCAGCTTATAGCTGAAGTTGTAATAGATGCTTCTCCTCCTTCTCTTCTTGTAGAAGTGTCTTTAATGCATCATGATATGTTTGAAGGCTTCCGTTGTTGCGCTTCAATTATTCCAATGTGTCTATCGTGGCTTGCAACTAAAGATGCAATCACTTCTTCTCCTCATTCTCTTCCTGTAGGAGTGTTTCGCAAGGATCTCAATGGTGAGATCAGATTCTTGTTTTGAGTTGCAGACTTTCTAGTCATCCATGGAGCAGCATATTGGAGGAATCTAAGGGGAATCTAAAATATACCCTACAACCCAAATTTCGACAGTGTCATAATTCAGACAATTGAGAGTCGATCCTACACCTCTCGGTGACACGAAACCAATGGTGTAGTCATATTTTCCATATGAGCCATATATTTTTGATCCATTTTCCATAATGGGATGACAGTGTTGGATTTCAGTATGTGTACAGTCGATTTTTCGCCATACAACGCCACGTTTGTGATGGTACCTTCAGATCCATAAATTGAGCATCCTATTCTTCAACCAACATTAGAGTTCAGGTATATGAAGTTTTTTTTCCATGTACTTCATTGATTATTTTTGTAGGATGCTTTATGTCATGTCGATTCCTGCTTGATGTATGATGAAGATTCTTCATGTTTATTTGTTGTTGTTGAATCCTGCTGATGTAAGATGCAGAATCTTTATGTGTATTGATGTGGTATGTATTTATCATGGATTGTGATTTATGTTGTAAGATCCCTTTGTTGCCTTGATGGCGAGATACCCTTTGTCACCATGTGTGAATTTTTCATGGTGATAGGAGGTTTGTGATGAGTGAGAGTTCATGGTAACATAACGTCTCATGGAGAGACTTTGCCACTCATGTTGAGGGAATTTCCTTATATGAAAATTTAGTAGTGTCCATGTAAACCATAGCCATTTACAACATCAAATGAAGCAGCTAACACCATCAAGAAACCGAGGCCTGGAGACGTATTCCACACTGGACGATATATGTTATTAAATGGCTTGAATTTTTGTTGTGTGATTGTTGACATGCTTTCCTCTTGATTATATCTGCATGTGTTCATTAATGCTTTTGATAAATTGTAATTCTAACACATTAGTCGAAGTAAAAGGTCTTGGTTAAAAGTGTATCAGAAATTTACCTGGATCAAGTGGTATTAGAGCCACCTGGATCAACACCTATATACCCCTTACATCTATAGGACAATCGAGACCATCATTAATTGATTTACATGCTTCTAGTGGTCAATATCTTGGTGTAGGTCAAACTCCAATTATTAATTATGTGGTGAGCATCATTCCACAGCCAAACACTGTTGCATCCATTTGGGCACATCCTGCCCAAACCGAATTGGGTCAGGGGGGTAGTTACTATCCTAGGAGTAACTTGCCTTTTGTACCCCAACCTAACATCCCATATGGAAAACCACCATATATGCCTACACGACCACTAAAATGGCACTATTACCCAATGATTCCTATGTATATCGTTGGAAATGCTCTGATGGGAGGAATCTTAAGTCCTACTGGTCATCCAACACCTTGTTCATTTTCAGGGGCACCCACGCCCTTGCCATTTTTGGAAACATTATATATCTCGGATCTGTATAAATTGAAAAATGACCCCATCAACCTTAAGCCACATTTTCCTCCTATACTGCATAAGATATATGCATATATCCCCAAGTTCGAATGGAAACAAGGGGATGACCCAGCCACTCTATCACCTATCATATATGGTCTATATAAAATTCCATGGTGGGTGACAAAATCTGGCTTAAAATATTCCCTTGCACACTCAGAGGAAACACTGCCAAGTGGTACATTGATTTACCATGTGCATCTATTAACACATTTGGAGCCCTAGCCATGGAAATTTGAAAACACTTCCACCTCCCTATTTGCTACGTTATCAGAATAGAGCTTCTTACCACCCTACACCAAGACACTAGCACGCACATCTCTAATCAAATATATGAATGGAGACGTTGAAGGAGGCTTGTCAAGGCCCCAATTTTGGATCAATTGTTGGCATATTGGTTCTGCAAGTCAATATTGCCTCTAATTGCTAAGGATGTTACCTTAGTTGGTGCGGTCACTGAAGACCAATCCATCTTCCATGCCCAACATTTGTACTTAATATATTCACAATCAGGCATGTTGTATGGTATTCTCCCCCATGCCCCTCAAAACACCAATAATCCCACTACTCAACAACCCAGAGCTCATGTTAACGGCCTCATTGGCACAACCTCTAGGTATGTGGTAAAATAACTGAACGAGAAATCTTCCCAGCTATATTTAGCTAGAAAATATTCCTCTAATACCAAATCGTCTGCTTTTCTGACCATTGTGTTAAAATATGTGCAATCTACACAAAAGCTCGGTGGTAAGTTAGAAAAATACCTCTTTTTTTGAGGAGTAACATTTTCAATAGCATAATCCAAATTAGGGTGCTGCTACAAAAACTAACAAAGGGAAAGAAAAAGTTACCAACTTCCCTTGAAATATCTTTGTGGAGTACCACATGACATATAAGTGTCCTCACCTTCAAGAATGCACATAATTTCTTACACATAAAGACACTAGAAGGACCCCTGCTGTCCTACACAACCCTTTCCCTAATCAGTAGGAGCAACATCTTGATGAAAACCCACCAAAACCCCCACAAGGGGGAAATGGTGGGCATCCCCCACCTCCTTCTAGTGAAGGGTCGTCAACTATTTATGGCTTGGAAATAGTTGACCTTCAAACGCAAGAAAAAAACTATGGAAATCCAGTCACCGATGCTCAAAACACCGCCTCGAGTTCAAATCCACCGCCACCTAATGACCTCCATATAAAAATTCCTCCTCCTGACCTTGTCATCCATCCCCCCAAAGGGATGATTTGTCGCATGACACATAATACTTCTACAAGTGTTGTCCAGAACTACAACATTGTATAACATTTGGCACAAACACCATCAACTATGTCTACTCTCAAAGTATTGAAAACTTGTCCAGCACAAAGGAAATATTTGATTTCAACAATTGGTAGCATTGACCCTCAAGATTCTATGCTAGCTATCTTTAACATGGAAAAATTCAAACCTTGCCTTTCTCATCAACCCACCTTTTAAGTGCAAGTTATGTCAAAGGGGAGGCCTATCCATCAAACTGTCATTAACGAAGGTTTGTCAACCTGCGTAATGTCAAATTCATGTTGGCTCGCTTTATGTTCTCCTATGTTGTCTCCACCATCGAACTCCCTTAAAGCCTTCAATGGACACAACTTCCTCCCAAAAGGCTACCTTACTAGCTACCCCATTACTATTAGTAGGAAAACAATAACAGTGGGCTTTGAATTCATAGATCGTCATCTCGACTATAATATCCTTTAGGGCCGCATTTGTTCTTACTCCATGACTACCATTGTCTCTTTAGTTTTCCAACTCATTCTCTTTTCCCTGGATGGGAAAATAGTTACAGTGGACCAACGATCCTTTTTCACCTTGGTTGATTCGACATTGTCTAGTAGCACTGTACCCCTAGTAGGAGGCATTACTGACCCTTACGTCAGTATTTGTACCATTATTCTGAAGGGATCTTTCTTTTTGGTTTTTTTTCCTCTCTCATTGCCTAAGGCTCCACAAATAGTTTCAATGATATCCACCATCTCTGATGGCTCTATCGATCCCTCGATCCTACCCCCCCACTTCAGACATTCACTCTCATGGAGAACATATGTCTCTTTCACCAGCTGAGTTGGCTTATCAAGCCATACAATTTGCATCTCACCCCTCCACTGCTTTGGTTTTGACTGATGCTACCATCCTTTCTCTCATCATGAATCCTCCTAATGATCTCCTCGATGAAGTAATTCCTTCAGATAAATCTATTCGATAGATCATGTATGTAGAAGAGCAACCTTGCGATGATTTTCATTAATGCACTTCAATATCTGATTTAGTCATGACATCTATACAAATCCTACCTTTTGACCCACTTGAGATCATCCCATCTACTTACATGATTGTTTATATTATCGACGTGGAAGGAAGCTTGGGAAATGTTTCGAAGAATATGCTCATAGACATCTCAGTTAAAACAGGTATTGTGAAAAACATTCATATTGGAGAAAATTGTAGTCCTAAGGAAATTGCATGCTTCACCTGCCTCTTTAAGGAATTCCATGATGTTTTCACTTGGTCTTATGAGGCAATTTCTGACATAGACCCTTCTATTGACAAGCGTGAGATCAATAAATTTCAATCATTCTTTTTATGGTAATTTTATCTCTTTTTAAACTGAAAAACCTCGAGTTCCTTTCTTCGGGCTCGTTAAAATACCACGAAGAAGAAAGATCATTATTTTTACGGTATTTTTCTTGACCGTTAATCTGAAAAACCTTGAGTTTACTTCTTCAGGCTTGTTAAAATTACATGATGAAGCTCTGAACCTACGTTTTAGGGAGTTTTTCTAGCTTGTAAAACTGAAAAAACCCCCGAGCCTTCATTTTAGGGACTTTTTCTAGCTCGTAAAACTGAAAATACCCCGAGTTACTTCTTCAGGCTCGTTAAACTCCCATGAAGAATATATTGAGAAATTCGTTTCGCAATTTTTCTTGCTCCATAAGGACTAAAAAATACATATCGAATTTTTCTTCCTCAGACTCATTAAAATTTCATGAAGAGCATCGATTTTTTCTTCGTCTGACTCATTAAAATTTCACGAATAATATCGATTTTACTTTGTCTCCTCATACTCATAAAAAAATGAGACAAGCGTTCATTAAACATAGGTTTACCACTTTATCCAGACTCAATGGAATACCTTATGTTGAGGTATAAAAGGTGTCTTTTTAATGCCTATTTATCCTACATTAATTATCAATCCGGGAACGAATTTTTATTTCAAGAGTGTACTCAGTCTGAGGCAAAAATTTATCCAAGAGTAATGCTCTTCAATATGTAGTACAATGTTCTAAATACAAGAGTAAATGGATGCTTGGAAAAGAAATCTAATTACAACAACATAAACTCAAATGCTCTGAAATCTACCTATTCACTCAACAAACATCAATCGAGGATACAGTAGCAATAACTCATTCCTCTAGAAATTGATGCAATTGAAATCAAACTGGAACAAGACAATCAATCTGGGAACGAGGAAGAAATAACCAATGGTCTCTACAGTTGACAGTCCTGATTTAAAGAAATTAAGAGGAAATAGAAATTGAACTAAGAAATCATTGTAAAATTAATGAATTGGAAATGAACAGCAAACTGTAATCGAATAACGATGTAAATAAGAAGCGAATTATGACTACAGGAATTGAACAGCAGGAATTAACTAATGAATCTGAACAACAACTATGAACACAAAGGAATCAAATAGGTAATTCTGTTGAACACCAAACCCTGTTGACAACAAATGTTATTAAGCAATCCAACAAAATAGAAAATGAAGTAAATATTGAACAACAAATATTTATAAGAAATAACAAGATGAATAATACCAAAATTAAGATTCTTGTTGAAATGGAACAGTAATGCAATTCATTAACGCAACACAGCAATAAACAATTCAACAACAACTTAATTAACTTTACAATTGTAATAAAACCAATCACAATTATCACACAATGGTAATTAAAAGAGTAGAAATACAAACAGCGGATCGATCCACCAGGGTCGGGCCCTCAACTACCGGTGAAACGCCGCTAGGTTACTACAGAACTAAGAAATTAAACGGCAACACGTCCTTGTATTAATCATGCATAATAGTGTTTACAAATAGTCGATATTTGTTTAATCAATGGGAGTTGATGAGGAATTGCGTAATTACAACAGGAAATATCTCCATCTCTCATCCATCGTTTTTTTCAATACATAATACATGCTCTCCTTTTATAATCAGAAAGAAGAGAAAATAAATAGTAAATATGATCTCTCATAACAATATTTTATTATTCCTAACCAATTTATCAACAAGAAAATATATTTCCATCCATATTTCAACAAGAGCAAGTCGAATTTGGATTTTCAGCTGAGATAATTTGGAGGATGGCCGCAATAGCAAATCTGAGAAAATAGTGCTCACAGAACCTTGCTTTTCTCTCAATACATGCCGAATTTTGGCAAATCATTCTTTAAAAATTTAATTTGGTATGTTCTGGACAAAACCCATGTTCCGAATTTTCTAGATTCTTCTTCGTTTGCCCAGAATTGCAACCGCAAAACTGTCACTTCTTATTCTAGCGAATTTCTGAGTTGGAATATTTGATGATGATTTGGAGATCAAATCTGCAATCTGGAAAATATCTTGGAGGCTAAAATGGTGAGTGTTGGTACAAAATATATTAATAAACCATCATTGATAAAATTATGCATAATAATCATCAATTTATTAAAAATAAAGGAGAAGAAATAATATTCATCCATAAGAGCATAAATAATTATAAAATGGATTTATATGATAAATTATAATAAATGACATGATAAAGAAGAGTAAAAATGGATGAAATAAGTCTTAAAAAGTGGTCGTATTCACGGCCCAACATACCCCAAACTAAATATATTGCATGTCCTCATGCAACCCAAAACTGAATATATTGCATGTCCGCATGCAACCCAATGACAAAACCCATGTGTTAACCAAGCAAAGAAAATTGTTCATCCCAACTCATGAAATGGATGGAACAAATGAATTTTCCTCAAATAATGAATATTCAATTTTAGCAATCTTGATGAAGGCATAACAATTTTTATAGTTGACGTTCAACTATATGTATATGAAGTTGCAGAAGAATGTGACATAAGTAACAACAACCTTCATTAATCATTTTCTCAAAAATTAGATTGTTTTGATGCATGGATCATGAGATATAAAAAAAATGGTTGTAGGTGATAGTGCATAATTTTCGAAATTTTATAAACTAATTTAGCGTGAAATTATCTGGGTTTGTGTATTTTAATGATACTTCTTTGTTATCCAGAAAGCACAAGAATTTAGTTCATATTTTTAAATATATATGCAAATCAATTTCTGCACTATATAAAAATGAAATTGTATGCCTTAAACGAGAAAGAAAGTAGAAAACATCCATTATGTGTAGCAATTCCCCCCCCTTAACTGAAGAATTAACATGTCCTCATGCAATGCTAAAAAACAAAGAGAGGTGGTTGCTACAATATGTTGAAATCTATGCTTGGTATAAAACAACATGGAATAAGGGAGGTGTTGAGAATGAATAAGAATATCAATGGATGATAAAGAATATTACTGACATGGTCATAAGAAAGAAATGAAGGAAATACACTCCCCCAACCTGAAAGATGAGACGTGTCTAAAAAAAATGAGAAGTGGTAAAGATGTGGAATGAATGACGATAAATAATTCTCAATGGATTTTCATGAAATTCTCCTAAATTCATAATAAATCAGAAAATTACGCTATTTTACCTCAAGTGTTACCTCCGAAAAATGTGGAATGACATGTACAAACTGGCCTTTGTTGAAGCTGATGTAGGCTGAGCGGATACTCACAGTGATGCAAAAGGTGGAAGCCATGTAAGCACATCATGTATGAAGAATTGTGCACGTTCGCGAGCCTTTGCTGTTAGTTTCAATAGTGTGGTCGTGCTGGGGATAGAATTTTCCTCCATATTTTTTTTCTCCTGTAAACAAATCATGATTCGGTATGCAATTTTCTTGAATCCACAGTGTTAATTTTGAAAAGCAACAGATAATATGTATGCCAAAAGTTCAATCAGCAAAAATTCTATAGAAATGTAGTATTAATACTATGGCAAATCAGCAAAATAGAAGAGCAGCGTACTACACAGCAATTTTATAGCATGGAAAGGCATACATACTAATGATATGATCAACAAATTATCGCATTACTGAAATCAATGCATATCTTGAAATCATGAGTAGATATGGAAATGTTTATGTAATGATTCGAAAATAAGGGAAAAGGACAGCTGATGTGAAAAAAATACTTATGCAGTCATTATCCACATAAACCATTATGATCGATTTATAAATAAATTTCATGCATAAGAGGTTCCGAACAAAGGGTTTAGGAACGTACTCTCATTTGATATTAGATAAAGATATAAGAAAAGGGTTTATCATTACTATTGATTTGTGAAAAATATGACTCCAATACCATCAGCAGAGCTCTGTTGCCCACAGGTTTCTATAACCTTAACAAAGTTGCTTTCTCACACTTGGAACCATTATCCTTTATTTATGCCTAGGGAAGTGCTGTGTGATTTCATGATTGAGGCCACTGTGTTGGTTTGGGAACCAGATGAATCACAATGCCATTCACCAGGAAGGGGTGAAAAGTGGGTAGGTCGGCTTGTGATGAGACCTCCTGTTCCAAGGACTTTTTATTTTTCTAAGTTGTCCATTGGATCATATCCCTAGTGTGGTGGCCATAATTTGAATGCCACTTCACTGCTCCCTTATGATCATGGTAGGCTGGCTCTTGATGAGACCCCCTATCTTCCATCTTCCATATCATAGAATTGTTAGTAATCATAGAGAGATTTTTTTTTCTTCTTTTTCTTTACATATAGCACTTCACTATTTATATATAAAGTGTGGCTCAACACTCCTTAAGAGTAGGGATGGTGGAAGAAGTCTGAACATCTCAATAGATAAAATATGCTCTTATTCTTATTCAATGAAATAAAAATCAAAGAGAGTTATGAGAATTTAGGGAAGAACCAACATAATAAAGATAATCAATCATATTAATTTTAGTGAAAATAAAGACAGCAAAGGGATATAGATGGTTGTGTCCTTTACTTTTTCTTACCACTACAAAAATTTTCTTAAAAATGATAATTTCTCTTGATTAGCTGATTCCAGTAACCTCTAATTTGTGTATCCTTGCATAAATTGTATGTTTTCCTTTCAAAGAGTCATGAAAAATTCACAAAAAGTCCTAGAAATGTTGTTGAAAAGCAAGAAAAATGAATTCAAAAAGTGTTGTTCCTTTGGAAAGGAACAACAAAAACAATCTGCGAAAATGTTGTTCCTTTCGAAAGGAACAAGAAAAACAATTGGCCAAACTGTTGTTCCTTTCGAAAGGAACATAAAAAATTATTAGCGGAAATGTTGTTCCTTTGGAAAGGAACAACAAAAATAAATGGTGAAAACTGTTGTTCCTTCGGAAAGGAACAACAAAAACGCTCGCAACAATACTATTGTGGCAATTTACCTTATGGCATACATTCTCCTTGGAAACGTTGCCAAAATGTTGAGGTATAAAAGGTGTCTTTTTAATGCCTATTTATCCTACATTAATTATCAATCCGGGAACAACTTTTTATTTCAAGAGTGTACTTAGTCTGAGGCAGCAATCTATCCAAGAGTAATGCTCTTCAATATGTAGTACAATGTTCTAAATACAAGAGTAAATGGATGGTTGGAAAAGAAATTTAATTACAATAACATAAACTCAAATGCTCTGAAATATACCTATTCACTCAACAAACATCAATCACGGATACAGTAGAAATAACTCATTTCTCTAGAAATTGATGCAATTGAAATCAAACTGGAACAAGACAATCAATCTGGGAATGATGAAACAATAACCAATGTTCTCTACAGTTGACAGTCTTGCTTTAAAGAAATTAAGAGGAAATATAAATTGGACTAAGAAAGCGCTGTAAACTTAATGAACTGGAAATGAACAACAAATTGTAATCGAATAACGATGTAAATAAGCTGCGAATTATGACTACAGGAATTGAATAGCAGGAATTAACTAATGAATTAGAATAGAAACTATGAATGCAAAGGAATCAAATAGCTAATTTTGTTGAACACCAAACCCTATCGACAATAAACGTTATTAAGCAATCCAATGAAATAGCAAATGAAGTAAATATTTAACAACAAAGCCTTATAAGCAATAACAAGATGAATAATACCGAAATTAAGATTCTTGTTGAAATGGAACAACAATGCAATTCATTAATGCAACACAGCAATAAACAATTCAACAACAACTTAATTAAATTTACAGTTGTAATAAAACCAATCACAATTATCACACAACGGTAATTAAAAGAGTACAAATACAAACAACGGATCGATCCACCAGGACCGGGCCCTCAACCACCGGTGAAACGCCGTTGGGCTATTGCAGAACTAAGAAATTAAATGACAACACATCCTTCTATTAATCATGCATAATAACGTTTACAAAGAGTCGATCTCTATTTAATCAATGAGAGTTGATGAGGAATTGTGTAATTACAATAGGAAATCTCTCCATCTCTCATCCATCGTTTTTTTCAATACATAATACATGCTCTCCTTTTATAATCAAAAAGAAGAGAAATTAAATAGTAAATATGATCTCTCATAAATGTTAGGGTCCCATGATTTGGCTGATTGGCAAACCAAATGACAGTGTAACATCAAACCAAGCTTTGGAGCCCAAGGACCTAGCCTTCCTGGACTCAAAGAGGGCTCTCTCTATATGCGTAAGGGATATCTATGTGTTTGCTTATTATGTTATGATTTTAGGCTAGTTATGGAGTATGTTTTTTGGTTTTGCTTTTTTAAGTTGTGAGGGATGAAACTGATCAAAGATATAAAATAGATAACAAGATGTTAGATTAACTGGGCTATGGGGTCAAAAGGTCAAGAAAGTTATTAGATGACGATACAAGGCTGTTGAAGGGCCGATTTGATTCAAGGTAGAAAGGATCTTTGGGCAAAATGGAGTAAATGGACATCAATTTTGTGAACAACAAAGAGTTTCAAGCATCACTGGTTCAATAGATAACATAAACATGGTAAGGAAAACCCTTAATCATGCAAAATGTAACTATAAACTAATCAACACATAGAAACAAACATTCAAGCCATGCATAGAAGTATAAGACCCTCTAACTTTGGGAAATGGCTATCAGACTTTGGGGAAAACACATAAGATGGACTAAAAACTCAAAACACTATGACGGAATGCCTAAACACAGTACTTCAAGTTATTGGGCACTTTGAACAACAAGATTTGCATAGTTTTAGGCAAAGGGCTAGATCGGGACTAGGCCTCCTTGGTTCAAACAAAATGATAATCTTAATCAGTCAAAGAGATAGTTTCATGGATGGGACTATGGACAATCATAGGTAAGCAGGGCACACCATACATCCTACTTAACATGCATAGAACTATGAATGAAACTAGCAACAATATCCTCAAGTTGTTAAAGAGCAGTTAAGAATTCTTTAATGCAACTAAGGAAGAAGAAAACATGAAGGCTATGAAGATTCAGGAAATTTGAGGTGCCTCCATGGGCATATCTCAAATTTGTTCTCTACTGATCTATAACAAGCAAGAAACATGTATCATGAATGAAAACTAGAAGACAACAATAAAGCAAGAGACACTATACCATTCTACCAAGTCATGGAATCCATCAACAATCCTTCATCATTCATCCAAGAACATCTAAGAGGCAATCCAAAATCATAACACAAGTATTTTCTTCCAAAGCTCATAAGACCATATATTGCTTCTCTTCTCAATTTCAGCCTTCTATTACAATGAATCCTCTTGGAATATATAGGCCAAGAAGGAGGAAAACCAACCAAGGCAACTAGCTAGCCATTGGCTCAAAATAAATATCTAAACTTGTCCTTGAGGCTTTGCAAAGCCCAAGGCACAAAATATCCCATAAAATATTTTAAAAATGCTAAAAAAGGGAATTAAATTGACTTTTCATCATTTTCCAAGTGCAAAAATAGCTAAACGCACATTTGGAAAAAGCAGATTTTAGAGGTTTAAAAATTACAAAAATACTTCAAATTTTCATCAGCAAAATGTCCCCTGACGTGCCGGAAACATTTGGCAGCCTTCCTGATGTAGAAACGAGGCTCATGATAGCTCGTTGGAAAGATCTGAGTGTCTAGTTTCTAGCAAAACTAAAATTTCCCCAATCTGATGCCTAGAAGTCCTCCAAATCTGCACCTGTGTGTAAAGAGCCAGAAAATTACAGTCTGCTGATAGACCGGGCAGAGTGTGCAAAAAGTGAGCATTTTTCGCCGTTTTGAGGAGGCAAATGATCTCCAAATGGTCTGAAAATCACTGAGGGTGTGCTCATGAAATTATGGCATCCAATGATACCATCCTCCTCCTTTGTCGAATCCCCAAAAATGAAATGGCGAATTTCATGAGTTTTGACCAAAAACTCAAAAATGCCAAAAAAACCAAAACATGTCAAAATGTGCCCAAAATTGGTGTGTATGACCATCAAGGGTCTTTGGCAACATGTTCTGAAGCTTGGGCCCAAAATCCAAGTTTAAAGGTGTTTTTCTTTCTTTTCTTCTAGAAACTGCTGTCTTTGATCATCATCCTTATGCTGCTACTCAAACTGCTGAGTTGCTGTTGTTCAGCACTCTCCTCCTCTGGTTCCTGCTGCTACTCATCTTCACCACTGTAATGCTGCTGCCCCTCATCTTCAGTTTGTTGTTCCTGAAGCATTTCCTTTCTTCTTCTGTATGCCACTTTTAACAAATAAACTCAATAAAACACAATTAGTAAAGAAACACAGTCTAAGTGACCTTTTCTGTGTTTTGTAGTAGTGGTACCCTGCTTTTGATGTTTTGAGGACACAGCATAACCTAGTACTTTAGCCAAAAGCAAAACTACAACCTTCTTATTTCAAAACACTGCTCCCTTGTGATATGCTTTTCAACCAATCAATTTATCACCACAAACACAGTCACTCAAAGTGTATACACAGTCCAAAGTTGGCTGTTCATAGGGCAGGGTGATAAAACTTGTAGTGTTTGATGTGTCAACACAGGTTTTGTAGTCAGTCAAATAGCAACAAAAATCCTTTTTAAACAACACCCTGTCCTCCCTTCAATGTTCTTTGCACCAGTTTGATAAAACACTTCTACATGCAATGAGCTTTTACTCACTGATTCTGCCTTATGGAACTAAAAAGGCACAACACTATTTTTATCCTTTTAACAAAATAGAGGAAAATCCTTTAAAATATCAAAAATGTTCATATGATGGCTGTTTCGAAAGCTGGCCTACTGTTTTTACCTTAATAACACCTTATCTCTCCATTCTGTTTTCAGAAATGCACATAGCTGATAGATTTTTGACTTTGTTACATCACGGTAGGGTTAGCTTCTATGGATATTCATACAGATGCAATTTCAACCTTTTCTGATGTTTACTTCTGGCTTTATTACCACAGCAAAACCTCATTTTACATGAAATTCTAACTCTGGTTTTTTAACCCTTTCCCATCACTTAGCAATTTTTGAAAAAGAGCCAATAAGCACATGAAATACCTTTGGATCGATGAAAATGCTTCTTGAAGAGTTTGATCTGCTTTAGGAGTTGCTTGGAGGTGTTTTGGAGAATAAACATGCACAGCGCGTTTGTTAATGAAAGCGATGTGCAGTCAGGTCACTGTCGGGCCGACAGGACCGACGCACACAGGTGCGCCGCACTGCAGTTATAGCTCCTTGTAAATCTTATTCCAGGTGCGCCGCGCGCTTTCCCAGGCGTGCCGCGCAACCTTTGGGCCCCAAAAACTCTGCTTTTTCGATCATAACCTGCTTTCTCTGGTTCAAGGAAACGGCAAGGGGTTTGTTCCTTTATTTTATACCACTGCCTTTGTCTATTTGAAACAAAATGTCTTCGAATGTGTCAAGAAGGACCTCTACTCTTGAAAATTGTCGGTGAAGAAGATCTGTGCATCTTAGTTTGAACAGTGGTAATGGTTGTGACTTTTTCCAAAAGCCAAATCCATTCATTGTATTTCACATATTTGAAAAGTGACTTCTGCCACTGTTTGACTTTTAAATGCCCTTTTCACAATGTAACATTTGTCTGATAATACACCAATGAGTTATGAAGCCTTTTGCCACTTTGCAAGGAAACAAATTTTCCTTTTGAACTTTTTAAACTAATATTGTCTACTATGGATGCTTTAAAAGTGAAAAATCCTTACTGTGAGGATGACTTGACTGTCATGTGTCTTATTAAGCTCATTTCCTGACTGTGGTGAAAACTGTAGTTGTAATTTCTCATGCCCTTCCATCTCGATCCTTTTTAAAAGGAGATCTCTTTAAAACATAATCATCATTAGTTATTTTGCCAGTGTAATGACTCCCTTCATTAATATTCTTCATACTTTGTTTGGTTATAGCTGCAGACTGTCCTTTTACTGGGGAATGAACTTAACTATAAATTCAGTATCTCCTTTTCCATCTTTTGTATTTGCATTGTTCTCCTGCTGTTACTTGTGCTATTTGATCTTCTTTTTTACTCTTTTTGGACCTGCTTATGAAGGAAGCCTTCTTTGACAGCTTCCTGTTTTCCTTTTGGATATAATGGCAAAGGTTACTTTCAGACCAAGACCCCTTTGACTTCTCTGGTCAGTAGTTTAATAATATTTCTTCACTGATGAGAAAACCTACTAGCCTCATATTGATATTCAAATAACAATAGAACTCATGCAAACCAATTTTAAAGCCTACTTTTTAACCCTTGCTCTTAGTCATCATTTCCATGCAGAAGTTTTTATTTGTTGTTTCACTATTCTTCAAAGCTTGTCCTCAGTTAGTAAAAAACTCAAAAACAAATTTTACCTTTGGCCCTCTACTTATAGATGAAGGAGGCGCTTTCAACCCTCTGCTTGTAGATGAAGGAGGTTCTTCAGTCTTCAAGTATCATCAGCCCTTTTGACTGTGTTGTTTTTCTTCTACTGTGTTATCATGTTGAAAGAAGCTGCAAGAGTTTGATGAGTAACTCCTTGCCCTGCAGATGTATCTTAGGTTAATGTTCACATTGAGAAGCAGTTGTTCTTCTAATGTGGAGTCAAGAATTTTCCTCTGAGATGATGACATGTTTCCTATCTTTGTAAAATTCATAAAACACTGTAAAACACCTAAAATCAGCTTGAGACTATGGTCTATGCATTGCTGAGACTTAGGGGTGTGTAAGTGGCGCGACTTAGAGTTGTGATCAACTTGATTAGCAGAGCAGAAGGTCTGTTATGACTAGTCTGTAGCAGACGGAGGTTTTTTGGCTATTAGATGTTTGCCAAGGGTGAGATGCCTTAAAGTGCCACTTCCTAACTTAGGGGAGGCTTTTTGAACAAGTTTGGATTGTCCTTTTAGAGCTGATGGGCAGACTAGTAAGGCTAAAGCTAGATAGGATAGTGATAATGAGGTTTCACCTTGACATGGGCAGACTGAAAAGTAGGAGGGAAAAATTTTTTTATGAGGGTTTTCTAGATGACAAATTGACATATGGAGATCAGCTTCTAGAAAACTCAGCTATGGAATTAGTCATCACCAACAAGTGAAAAATGCTGATGACTAACAGTGGCTCCATTTGGGGAGGGCAGCTCCTTGTCAGGAGGTGTCCAGAATTCAGATCTTTGGCTTATGAAGACCAATGCCTTACCCATTGGCGCAAAATTTCACCCTTTTTTGATGCTACTTCTGAAAAGTGATAGCATGGTTAACATCAATGATATTTCTACCTACCCCACTATCTTTCCTAACATTTTTTCTTCTCTTTGGCGCATTTGAACTAGCAGCCTTTTGACAATGTATATTTTTCTTTTTGCAAACTGATCCTATCTATTTCTACTCTTATATCTGTCGGGAGCTCAGATTAAATTGATGAACTCCTTATTTACTCTACCTATGCTAGATCAACTATCAAGATTAAGCAGTTTGACAGGATTTTGTTCTCTAATCTAAAACATGAAATTTAAAAGATGATCAAATCAGGATTAGACAATCTGATTTGTCATGTATTTGCGGCATGGAAAGACAAACTGCACACAAATATTATTTTGCAAAAAGGAAATTTAGAAAAGCGGGGCTAAGATGTACAATGTGTTTTTCATCCCTCGCTTCTCTCTTTGGTTCTGTTTTGGGCGTGTGGAACCAGAATCTTTTTCTAATCTACTCTCTGTGATAAGTCAATCTTACACAATGTTGACCATCTTTTTCACTCACTAACTTATTAGCATGTAAATTTAAACATGCTCAGTTATGATTAGGCTAGATAGCTGAACAAGACATTGAAGTGCTAGTAGCGGCATTTGGACTTGCGCGCTTTCAGAAGGACTATTTTTTGGAACATGGGGCTTTACCACTGCTTTTTAGAAACTACCTTCTTTTTCTACTTTTCACTATTTTTTGTATTTTCTTCTTTTTCACCTTTTCTTCAAACAAACTACAAATGAAAAGGTGCTCACAAGGCTGAGCTTATTTTCTACTGCTGTTTATCTATTCTATCTTAAACTGTACACAACATACACTTGGCGAACTCTTCTTTCCAATGCAACCAGTCAAGTAGATGCTCACATGGGTCATTCTGGTTTAGTTCTTTTATGATGCAGAAATAATGAAAAGGCCACTCCCACTTGGTTTGTTTCTGGACAGTAGTGCTTAAGTTTTTTCTTATTCTTGGCAGCAACTTGTTCATGATAGAACCCACTACTCCTTCAGACTTCTCAAGGAAAACAGCAAATGGATCTTGGAATAATACCTGATCTAGAGGATTTGAGATACAGGTTTCATTCAGGATTACTCTTTCTCCCACTTCACCATATTTTGGACCCCCTTGGTACAACAACTCTTCCCATTGCTCATGATCACTTGAACTATCATACTCATCATATATTGTAGTGTAGTTCTCTGGCCAAGCTGATGTGTTTTGATAGGGCGGGCTGAAAACTGTGTGAAGGTCATCAGGTCGATGAGCAGGGATACACTTTGACAACAAATTATCTTCAAAGGATAGTGTGACAACTTTCATTTGTTTCTCAACCTCTACTTCATCATCTGCAATTTGTAACTCAATGGAACTTGGTGGCTGAAAATCTAGAGTTAAGGAAGATTCCATGTCCAAAATGATTTCTTCAACCATTTCAGGAAAAGGCTTCTCATTTACAACATGCTCAAGAATTTCATCATCTTCCTCAACCTCATCATCAAAGCTGAAAAACTGTTGATCTCCAATTATGTGAATGTTATCTCTGACAGAATGAAATGAAGTAGGGCAAAAAGTCCGAGACTCTTCACTTACTTCTGAACTCTCAAGGCTCTTCTCATCAGTGTCATAGATGACCTGTAATGGCTGCTTACTTTTCTCAAGTTCATGAAAATGAGCTTCCTCTCGACAATCAAAAACTGAGTCTTCTGTAGAGTTAGTTTCTGTTTGGAAGTCATAATCATCAACATATTGATCAAACATTGGAGAATCATTAACATAAGTAATGTCACCAACCATGTATATTGGACAATCAGATTTCTTTTCATCAACTTGATTTACAAATCTATTTTCTGATTTATGATATGCAGGGTTCAAAAGAGAAAAATCAACGAAGTTTTGGTTACATGAAGTTTCAGAGGCTGTCTGCATGTTTATTATTTGATCTATTTCCTGTTCAGTTAAGGGAGAAGGTATTTTCTGTTTTCTTTGGATGGGGCAACAATTTCTTTCCATCTTTTGTGGAAGTTGATCTTGTGGCTGAATGTCCTCTTGTATTTTATATGAAAGGGCAGATGGACTGTTATCTGTTTCAACCTTTTCAAAGAGTTCTTGTGGATATTCTCTTATTTCTTGATGGATTTCATCTAGGATCAACTCTTCTTGGTCATTTTGATTGTTAGCTTGGGTAAGAAAATTATGGACCTCCTCTAAAAACTCCTCAGGATGCCAATTTCCGTAGTGTTCTTCAATGTTTACAATGTGCTATATGAGGTTTTCAGAGTGATCACAACAATTTTTAGCCAATGATAAAGATGGAAAATGCCTTATATAGCGTTTACAAAATAATTTGTGGAAATCCTTCAAAGAAAACAAGGTACGAGGTTCTAGGTTTTCATACCATTCTCTTGCCTCTTCTTCTAATGTACCCATGAAAATTTTCATAAGGCAGTCCTCATGCCATTCAACCTTTAAGCTACATACATGCATATGAAATTTGATGAGGTGCAAAAATGGGTTGTCAATATTTTCATTTCGAAAGATAGGTAGGTCTTCGAACCAATTTACATCTGTGGGCATTTTGTGTGGGAAACTAGGGATATGTTCTCTGCTCATCGGAGCATATCTCCTTTGTGTCCTCAGGTGTTGAACCATGTCTTCCTCCATCAAGATGTTTGGGTTTACTTACTGCATTCCTAGGAGTATTTATAAGGACTAGTGGGGAAAAAGGCCTACTGGAGGCTAGTGGAGTCGCCAGGTGGAACTTGTTTGTTTTTGAAAAGATTTAGCTATGGTCCACCACTAGTAACTAAAGTAAAGCCAGTCAGGAAATATTTTGGATTTTCTGAGTTTTATATGCAGCCTATGTTTTTAAAGTATTCTAAACTTTGTTTCAACACTTTGCTAGGGTGGTGACAACAAAAAGAGTTTTACTCGAAAATCATCTTATGGACTGCTTGCTTATTTATGGTATCTAAAGGACTAAGAGTCTATAAGAGTTTGCTAGACTGTCATGTACTCAATGTCCCACCATCTCCCGCTATGTTAGTGAGCGACGGGATAGGTTGATCAGATAGTAATCTAGAGTTCGGTAAAATACTAAGGCCTACTGGAGGCTAGTGGAGTCGCCAGGTGGATTTTTAGTTGTTTTGAGGTATATGTGTATGGTCCACCACCAATACTGACCAAAAGCCAATCTGGGAATGTTTTTTGGGGTTTTTCTGAGTTTTTTGTCCCTATGAGGTTTGGAAGAGCTTCTTATAACTAAATCATCATTGTGCTAAGATGGTGAAAGAGATAGCTTCTACTCTTCAAGCAACGCTTAAGTTTTCTAAGTTTGATTGAGACTTCGAGAAATCTAAGGTGCACTTAGACTGTCACTAACTCGGAAGGTCCCACTGTGATCGTTACTATGTCAGTGAGCAGTGGGATAAGTCAATCAAATAGTATTCTTAAGGCTGCTGGAAAGATTAGGGAATCTAATTTATTTAACACTCAGAGTCCCACCATGATCGCCATTATGTTAGTGAGCGGTGGGATAAGTAAGCCAACTAATATTCTCAAAATTCTCTTAAAGATTAGGGAAACTAAGTTTGTTTAATACTCAGAGTCCCACCGTGATCGCCATTATGTTAGGGTCCCGTGATTTGGCTGATTGGCAAGCCAAATGACAGTGTAACATCAAACCAAGCTTTGGAGCACAAGGACCTAGCCTTCCTGGACTCAGAGAGGGCTCTCTCTATATGTGTAAGGGATATCTATGTGTTTGCTTATTATGTTATGATTTTAGGCTAGTTATGGAGTATGTTTTTTGGTTTTGGTTTTTTAAGTTGTGAGGGATGAAACTGATCAAAGATATAAAATAGATACCAAGATGTTAGATTAACTGGGCTATGGGGTCAAAAGGTCAAGAAAGCTATTAGATGACGATACAAGGCTGTTGAAGGGCCGATTTGATTCAAGGTAGAAAGGATATTTGGGCAAAATGGAGTAAATGGACATCAAGTTTGTGAACAACAAAGAGTTTCAAGCATCACTGTTTCAATAGATAACATAAACATGGTAGGGCAAACCATTAATCATGAAAAATGTAACTATAAACTAATCAATACATAGAAACAAACATTCAAGCCATGCATAGAAGTATAAGACCCTCTAACTTTGGGAAATGGCTATCAGACTTTGGGGAAAACACATAAGATGGACTAACAACTCAAAACACTATGTCGGAACACCTAAACATAGTACTTCAAGTTATTGGGCACTTTGAATAACAAGATTTGCATAGTTTTAGGCAAAGGGCTAGATCGAAACTAGGCCTCCTTGGTTCAAACAAAATGATAATATAATCAGTCAAAGAGATAGGTTCATGGATGGGACTATGGACAGTCATAGGTAAGCAGGGCACACCATACATCCTACTCAACATGCATAGAACTATGAATGAAACTAGCAACAATATCCTCAAGTTGTTTAAAGAGTAGTTAAGAATTCTTTAATGCAACTAAGGAAGAAGAATTCATGAAGGCTATGAAGATTCAGGAAATTTTAGGTGCCTCCATGGGAATATCTCAAATGTGTTCTCTACTGATCTATAGCAAGAAAAAAACATGTATCATGAATGAAAACTAGAAGACAACAACAAAGCAAGAGACACTATACCATTCTACCAAGTCATGGAATCCATCAACAATCCTTCATCATCCATCCAAGAACATCCAAGAGGCAATCCAAAAGCATAACACAAGTATTTTCTTCCAAAGCTCATAAGACCATATATTGCTTCTCTTCTCAATCTCAGCCTTCTATTACAATGAATCCTCTTGGAATATATAGGCCAAGAAGGAGGAAAACCAACCAAGGCAACTAGCTAGCCATTGGTTCAAAATAAATATCTAAACTTGTCCTTGAGGCTTTGCAAAGCCCAAGGCACAAAATATCCCATAAAATATCTAAAAAATGCTAAAAAATGGAATTAAATTGACTTTGCATCATTTTCCAAGTGCAAAAATAGCTAAACGCACATTTGGAAAAAGCAGATTTTAGAGGTTCAAAAATTACAAAAATACTTCAAATTTTCATCAGCAAAATGTCCCCTGACTTGCCGGAAACATTTGGCAGCCTTCCTGATGTCGAAACGAGGCTCATGATAGCTCGTTGGAAAGCTCTAAGTGTCTACTTTCTGGCACAACTGAAATTTCCCCAATCGGATGCCTGGAAGTCCTCCAAATCTGCACCTGTGTGTAAAAAGCCAGAAAATTATAGTCTGCTGATAGACCGGGCAGAGTGTGCAAAAAGTGAGCATTTTTCGTCGTTTTCAGGAGGCAAATGATCTCCAAATGGTCTGAAAATCACTGAGGGTGTGCTCATGAAATTATGGCATCCAATGATACCATCCTCCTCCTTTGTCGAGTCCCCAAAATGAAATGGCGAATTTCATGAGTTTTGACCAAAAACTCAAAAATGCCAAAAAAACCAAAACATGTCAAAATGTGCCCAAAATTGGTGTGTATGACTCTCAAGGGTCTTTGGCAACATGTTCTGAAGCTTGGGCCCAAAATCCAAGTTTAAAGGTGTTTTTCTTTCTTTTCTTCTAGAAACTGTTGTCTTTGATCATCATCCTTATGCTGCTGCTCAAACTGCTGAGTTGCTACTGTTCAGCACTCTCCTCCTCTGGTTCCTGCTGCTGCTCATCTTCACCACTGTCATGCTGCTGCCCCTCATCTTCAGTTTTTTGTTCCTGGAGCATTGTCTTTCTTCTTCTGTATGCCACTTTTAACAAATAAACTCAATAAAACACAGTTAGTAAAGAAACACAGTCTAAGTGACCTTTTCTATGTTTTGTATTAGGGGTACCCTGCTTTTGATGTTTTAGGACACATCATAACCTAGTACTTTAGACAAAAGAAAAACTACAACCTTCTTATTTCAAAACACTGCTCCCTTGTGATATGCTTTTCAACCAATCAATTTATCACCACAAACACAGTCACTCAAAGTGTATACATAGTCCAAAGTTGACTGTTCATAGGGCAGGGTGATCAAACTTGTAGTGTTTGATGTGTCAACACAGGTTTTGTAGTCAGTCAAATAGCAACAAAACTCCTTTTTAAACAACACCCTATCCTCCCTTCACTGTTCTTTGCACCAGTTTGATAAAACACTTCTAAATGCAATGAGCTTTTACTCACTGATTCTGCCTTATGGAACTGAAAAGGCACAACACTGTTTTTATCCTTTTAACAAAATAGAGGAAAATCCTTTAAAAGATCAAAAATGTTCATATGATGGCTGTGTCGAAAGCTGACCTACTGTTTTTACCTTAATAACACCTTATCTCTCCATTCTGTTTTCAGAAATGCACATAGCTGACAGATTTTTGACTTTGTTACATCACGGTAGGGTTAGCTTCTATGGATATTCATACAGATGCAATTTCAACCTTTTCTGATGTTTACTTCTGGCTTTATTACCACAGCAAAACCTCATTTTACATAAAATTCTAACTGTGGTTTTTTAACCCTTTCCCATCACTTAGCAATTTTTGAAAAAGAGCCAATAAGCACATGAAATACCTTTGGATCAATGACAATGCTTCTTGAAGAGTTTGATCTGCTTTCGGAGTTGCTTGGACGTGTTTTGGAGGCATAGACATGCGCGACGTGTTTGTTAATGAAAGCGTTGCGCAGTCAGGTCACTGTCGGGCCGACAGGACCGACGCGCACAGGCGCGCCGCGCACCACTACAGGCGCGCCGCGCCGCAGTTATAGCTCCTTGTAAATCTTATTCCAGGCACGTCGCGCGCTTTCCCAGGTGCGCCGCGCAACCTTTGGGCCCCAAAAACTCTGCTTTTTCGATCATAACCTGCTTTCTCTCGTTCAAGGGAATGGAAAGGGGTTTGTTCCTTTATTTTATACCACTACCTTTGTCTATTTGAAACAAAATGTCTTCGAATGTGTCAAGAAGGACCTCTACTCTTGAAAATTGTCGGTGAAGAAGATCTATGCATCTTAGTTTGAACAGTGGTAATGGTTGTGAATTTTTCCAAAAGCCAACTCCATTCATTGTATTTCACATATTTGAAAAGTGACTTCTGCCACTGTTTGACTTTTAAATGCCCTTTTCACAATGTAACATTTGTCTGATAATACACCAATAACTTATGAAGCCTTTTGCCACTTTGCGGGGAAATAGATTTTCCTTTTGAACTTTTTAAACTAATATTGTCTGTTATGGATGCTTTAAAAGTGAAAAAGCCTTACTGTGAGGATTAATTGACTGTCATATGTCTTATTAAGCTCATTTCCTGATGGTGGTGAAAACTGTAGTTGTAATTTCTCATGCCCTTCCATCTCATTCCTTTTTAGGAGATCTCTTTAAAACATAATCATCATTAGTTCTTTTGACACTGTAATGACTCCCCTCATTAATATTCTTCAGACTTTGTTTGGTTATAGCTGCAGACTGTCCTTTTACTGGGGAATGAACTTAACTATAAATTCAGTATCTCCTTTTCCATATTTTGTATTTGCATTGTTCTCCTGCTGTTACTTGTGCTATTTGATCTTCTTTTTTACTCTTTTTGGACCTACTTATGAAGGAAGCCTTCTTTGACAGCTGCCTGTTTTCCTTTTGGATATAATGGCAAAGGTTACTTTCAGACCAAGACCTCTTTGAATTCTCTGGTCAGTAGTTTAATAATATTTCTTCACTGATGAGAAAACCTACTAGCCTCATATTGATATTCAAATAACAATAGAACTCATGCAAACCAATTTTAAAGCCTACTTTTTAACCCTTTCTCTTAGTCATCATTTCCATGCAGAAGTTTTTATTTGCTGTTTCACTGTTCTTCAAAGCTTGTCCTCAGTTAGTAAAAAACTCAAAAACAAATTTTACCTTTGGCCCTCTACTTATAGATGAAGGAGGCGCTTTCAACCCTCTTCTTGTAGATGAAGGAGGTTCTTCAGTCTTCAAGTATCATCAGCCCTTTTGACTGTGTTGTTTTTCTTCTACTATGTTATCATGCTGAAAGAAGCTGCAAGAGTTTGATGAGTAACTCCTTGCCCTGCAGATGTATCTCAGGTTAATGCTCACATTGAGAATCAGCTGTTCTTCTAATGTGGAGTCAAGAATTTTCCTCTGAGATGATGACAGGTTTCCTGTCTTTGTAAAATTCATAAAACACTGTAAAACAACTAAAATCAGCTTGAGACTGTGGTCTATGCATTTCTGAGACTTAGGGGTGTGTAAGTGGCGCGACTTAGAGCTGTGATCAACTTGATTAGCAGAGCAGAAGGTCTGTTATGACTGTTCTGTAGCATACGGAGGTTTTTTGGCTATTAGATGTTTGCCAAGGGTGAGATGCCTTAAAGCGCCACTTCCTAACTTAGGGGAGGCTTTTTGAACAAGTTTGGATTGTCCTTTTAGAGCTGATGGGCAGACTAGTAAGGCTAAAGCTAGATAGGATAGTGATAATGAGGTTTCACCTTGACATGGGCGGACTGAAAAGTAGGAGGGAAAAATTTTTTTATGAGGGTTTTCTAGATGAAAAATTGACATATGGAGATCAACTTCTAGAAAACTCAGCTATGGATTTAGTCATCACCAACAAGTGAAAAATACTGATGACTAACAATAACAATATTGGATTATTCCTAACTAATTGATCAACAAGAAAATATATTTCCATCCATCTTTCAGCAAGAGCAAGTTGAATTTGGATTTGCAGCTGAGATAATTTGGAGGACGGCTGCAATAGCAAATATTAGAAAATCGTGCTCAAAGAACCTTGCTTTTCTCTCAATACATGCCGAATTTGGGAAAATCGTTCCCTAATAAAGTTAACTTGGTCCATTCTGGACAAAACCCATGTTTCGGATTTTCCATATTCTTCTTCATTTGCCCAAAATCTCAACCGCAAAATTGTCACTTCTTATTCCAGCGAATTTCTGAGTTGGAATATTTGATGATGATTTGGAGATCAAATCTGAAATCTTGCAAATATATTGGAGGCTAAAATGGTGAGTGTTGGTAAAAAATATATTAATAAACCATCATTGATAAAATTATGCATAATAATCATCAATCTATTAAAAATAAAGGAGAAGAAATAATATTCATCCATAAGAGCATAAATCATTATAAAATGGATTTATATGATAAATTATAATAAATGACATCATAAAGAAGAGTAAAAATGGATGAAATAAGTGTTAAAAAGTGATCATATTCATGGCCCAACACCTTACAAAAAATGAGGTGTGTCAGACATACCATTATCTGTTTGTCGCACCTAGTCATCAACCATGAAAAAGGTACCCCTTGGAGTTGTCTTTACAATCTTTTCAGACTCTCTAAATATGAAAATACCACCGATTATACCCTTCTGGACTCATTAAACTTAATTGTATGGGGAAAAATTGGACAATAACATATACTCAGTGTTTATATTCTAAAGGATCTTTTGGCAGCAGTATCCTTAGTAATCCCTTTAACATGGCACTCCCTCATCAAAAACTTCCTCTTTGTCAGCTTCTCATTGCAACCCTACCATCCTATGAGTCTAGCCTTCATACTCCGATGTTTCTTCATCTTTGTATCCTAACACTCTTTGGTGTTCTTGAGTCTACGCTTCCGGACAGTATGTATGATGTTCCTTCTATTGTTTCAGGGACCCACCTATCCTCTGCTTCTTGTATCAACCCACCTGTCATATGTCTAGAAATGGACCTCTATCTATTTGATCCATTGTTGTATACTATATTCAAAACAAATCATTCTTATCTCATTTAATGTCAAATAATGTAGGAAACCTTATTGCCTGCCGTTGACAGATCTCTTCCTATCAACTTCAACATCTTATCTAGGAAGATGATCTAGAAACATATAAGTACCCTGGAACTTGCAGACATTAGTGGCGGTTTTGCTTGTGTTTTATTGGGATTTTTCATAATTGGATCTTAATTGAATAATTATACGACTGTTTGACATCAACATCATTCAAAATCACTAGATATTACTATGGATATTGGAGACCATCATTCTCATTGGTGGCCATCCTCGCGTCTGTTAACAATTTTCACTATTGACTGGTAATCAGAAAATTTCTGACATGTTCGGCTACAACTCCTTTATTCACATGTTTAGAAATATGAAGTTTAGGAAAGAAGCAGTTAAGACCTTGGGTAGAGGCTTACATCACTCAGCTTTGTTTCCTCTCCCAAGCTGCACATATTTTTTTCAGAGATAACTCGTTTGATTGATCCTGTTATGACACAACTTCCAGATTGTGCTTATCGGTGGACATGCCAGCCATATCACTTCCTTGAGAAATCACTCTAATATAGCTACTCAACATGGGAATACCTAGCTTAGGGCCGGTTCTGATATTTTTTAACATATGTTGCTTGTTTCGGGTCTTCCATGGTCCTACAACATCTCTCTCTCTCTCAAAATATATAAAGTATTTTGGTCATCGTCTTCATCTATGACCTCACACTTTAGGGGGCATATGGTATAAAATGAAATGACCTCCTCATTAGCTCAGAGGAGGAGAACACTTTGGTTATGGAAATGACCTAAGTCATGGAACTATTTACCAGGGTAACGCACCCCAAAAAGAGTAAGAAATATTTATAGCGTTGCGTAGCCTCTTGCAGGGAGCATTAGTGCCTAGGTTAATGCATTGTGTTTCCTAAAGGAAAGTGTTATCCATGTTTCATGAAGTCCTAGGGGAAAATCCTAAGTTAACTGATTGAAATCTTGAATTTTTCTCAAGAAGTCCATGAAAAAAGATAGAAACGTGCAGATCAGTCGCAATAAAGAACATTTACAAACCTATCTAAGTCATTCACAAAAAGTAAAATAAATAAAGAAAGGAAACATATTTCATTTTACCATATTCAAAATAATGGAGGAAATGGTAAGGAAGAGCCTCCCCACTCCTATAAATTGGAGGTTTGGGCACAATGACAAAGGTCGAAGGATTGATGAAGAACTTTTTTATCGGTGTGAAGCTGGAGTGTTTGCATTATGCATTGAGAGATATTGACTCAAACACTATCACACCTTGGAGTTAGAAAGAGAGAGGGCTTGGAGCCAAAGGAATGAGGAAGGCTTGATCAAGTCGACATGGTTGCAATCCTCCTTCATTAATTTATAATATATAACTCCCTCTATTATTGTTCACTTTGTTGTTCCAATGTTGTACTAATCTGTTGATTTGATTTCAGACACGTGTATAAGTGGCATAGATTCATATTTATTCATGTTTAGTTATATTCTATCTTTGGTTGATTAAGCTCGATATACTGTGAGGATTACTATCTTCTTCGTTTTCTTCCAGGGTCTGAATTTGGAGTTGATGCGAGTGGTCTTCCACCTCATCACATTGGGATCTCCATAAAATATGCACAAAAATTTGAGGTAACAACTCTCTCATTTGCTTTGTCATTCAATAATTAGTATGAAAATATATGTGATTTCTATATAACGGTTGCAACTAATTTGAAAGTTTTCCTTGGGACCTAGGAAGGCCTAAGAGGGAATCCATATCCATTATCGTACATGCTATTTACCCTACAACACAATCCTTCAGAAACTCTTGGCATAGATATGTGGCTCAGTTGTACTAAACACCATTAGTGCATTGCATCACTATTGAAACCACTAGTGCAGAAAATTCATTGCCTCAACACTTCCTCATGATTTTTCCATCCAATGTATGTGCTATGAAGTGAACTCCTTGGTCATTGATAAAGTTGAGATCATAAGCTTTCTTCCCTTTTGTCAGTCCAAACCTCTTCATAATGTTGTATGTTATGGCTCTTGTATGGTATCTCTAGCTCAGGTCCAGTTACTTCACGGTATCCTTCTGACTCTGCTATGTCGATATTGAGAGGATATTCTTCTTCATCTGCAGGAAGGTTATAGCACTCTAGTGAATTTTCTATATGAGCAACCCAATCAGGTTGTTTCCATTCAGTGGGGTTACATTCTCCAAGACCCTCTTGTTGATTTTCTGAAGGACCAAATCTATGTATGGGAAATTGTCCTCAAATCTAAATGTTAATATGAAGCCATTAACCATGTCTTCCCAGTTCATGGTACCATGTCGAAGTTTTTTTTCTAGGTACAAGTTCTTAGGGATTATCTCTAATGTATGACTGAATCCATGTACGTATTCTTGTTTTGGAATCTCCTTCCATGTTGTAGTGCATAGCTGGATATGCTTCCTAGGATTAGTTTCACCATCATATTTTATCTCCATCTCTATATCTATCTTTCCAAACCTTATCCAGATCATTTATCGACATTCCTTTCAACCTCCTATATTATTCTTGTGTTCATTCCACCATCTAGTAGGGGTAGCTTTTAGGGCTATATCCAAGGATGACAACCTTTGATTTTCTAGAACTTGTTCTTCATAATAATTAAGAAATTTTTTTACATCACCTAAGCCATCGTAAGAAAATAGGTTACATGCCTCAGATATCATACAATGAACTAATTTGGTAATTATTGCACAACACCTTGTGAATAATTCATGTAGCGTATTCTTCTAGTTCTCCAACTCTTCTTCTGAGTCTGAGGTACAAGAACTATCACGCTCCTAACTCAACTTTCCCTTGTTGATTTTTGTAACACCAGAAAGTGCTCTAAGTCTCAAATTTGGTGTGGAGTCTTAGAAAATAGTATTTCAAAGAACCGAGAAAGTGTTTGTGGAAATTCCACTTGGATTTTTTTTTATCTGAAAATTTGATTATTTAAATGGGGACCCTAAGTCTAAACTTAAATTAAATAATTTGAGGTTATTAAATAAAACATAGTGTTAATATTCCAGAGGACATGGATCAAGTCATGTTATAATCTTATTCACTGATTAGACATCTAATCTGAGTCATTGATATTCCAATGAGAAGACTATAAAGGAAGTCTTAACGGCCATTTGGAAAAAACACAGAGACACTGAATTGATCTAAGATCAAAATTTATGGGGTGGGTTTGTTGAGAAATTCGAGTTAGAGATTTGAGCAGTGAGGGGAAAAGATAACATCCAGAGAGGAAGTGATTTTCTCAGCTGGTGGAACATTAGTCAGAGAGAGGTAGAAGATATCTAACCAAAGCCAATGCTGAAGGAAGAGGGATAGCACAGTGACTGCGTAGGCTCACACAGAAGCAACGTAGAGGAAGAGGAATGGTTTTCGGAATTTTGCTGGAGGATCATTTTTGCAGGTCGGGATCTAGAAAGTGGCACCGGGAGGTTGTTCCTTAGGGTCTAAAGAGGCAAAATGACTTGGTTGAGGGCCAACGCTGAGCCTAGAAGGGGTTGTTGCAATAGCTAGAAGTTCCAATGCTGGATCTGCGCAGAGGCTGCACAGAACTTCTCTGGGGCAGTTTTTTCTTCATCCAGATTAGCCGAAAATTCAGTGATTGAGTGAGGTAAATTGTCACAAATTATTCTGCCAATATTTCTCTATATAATTGAATCACCATAGGGGTATTCAAATATGTATTAAGACATTTATACTACATAATAATAAAACCCTCAGATCTGTAGCACTGATTTTCCCACATTCGGTGAGTTTCACCTATTTCTCTCAACAGTTGAGTTGCAGTGCAGATGTAGTGTTAGTGGTGGATGTGTTAGAAGCATAGTAGATGCTGCACTTGAGAGGGAGTTGTAGTAAAAATGCAACAATGGAAGTGGCAGTGTCATTGGTAGCAGTACAGTGGCAACGATAGCACAATGTTGGTGGAGAGCATCAACATCACGCATGATGCTTCAAGGTCAGAGCAGTATGTAGTAGGCATTATTCCTATAACACTTTCCTCACTAAGAGGGAGTGTTTATTTTTGTAGCATCAGAAAGTGCTGTAAGACTCAAATTTGGTGTAGAGGCTTAAACGCTAGTATTCCAAAGAACCTAGAGAGAGTTTGTGTAAATTCCACTCGGATTTTGTTTTATTTGAAAAATTAAGTATTTTAATGGGGAACCTAAGTCTAAACTTAGGGAAAATAAATAATTAAAGGGTATTAAATAAAACAGAGTGTGAATCTTCTATAGGACATGGACCAAGTCATGTTATAATCTTAGTTTTTTATTATACATCTAATCTATGTCATTGATGTCTGAAAGAGAAGGCTATAAACGAATTCTTGAGGGTCATTTGGAAAACACACCGAGACATTGAATTGATCTAAGATTGAAATTTTTGGGTGGGTTTGCTCAGAAATTTGAGCTAGAGATCAGAGAAGTGATGGCCAGAGATAACATCGATAGAGGAAGATATGTTCTAAACTGGTGGAGCATTAGTTAGAGAGAGGAAAAAGAGATCTAACTAAAACCAGTGCCGAGGGAAGAGGGCTGACACAGTGACCGGGTAGGCTCACATAGAAGCAGCGCAAAGGCAGAGGAAGGGTTTCCATAATTTCGCTGGTGGATCAATTTTGGAGGCCACGGTATGGAAAGTAGCATCAAGCGGTTGTTCCTAAGGGTCCAAATAGGAAAAATGACTTGGTCTTGGGCCAACACTGAACCTGGAAGGGGGTGACGTAGTGGTCGAAAGTTCTAGTGTTGGATCTATTCATAGCTTCTCCGAGGTAGTGTTTTCTTCATCTGAATCAACCAAAAATTTAGTGATTGAGTGAGGTAAATCCTCACCAATTATTTTTCCAGTATTTGTCTCTATAACTAAATCACATTAGGGGTATTTAGAGATGTATTCAGACATCGCTACTGCATAATAATAAAACCCTCAAATATGATGTGCCGGTTTTCCCATATTAGGTTTTTTCGTAGACTTAGTCCGAAATAAAGGTGTCATATATGCGACTGATTTCCTTGTTTAGTTTCCTTATTTCAGAATCATGATTGTTATAGTGTAGGCTACTTCAGTGATTGCTTCAGTATTTCATGAATGTATTCAGAAATAATTGTGTAATTAAATTACATAATAGATGAAGTAATCTAGATGGTTGCAGTAGGATTCCTTAGATTGATTGAGATCTAGGAATTTCACATCCCTCTACAGTAGTGTTATCACAATCCTATTCCTTCATTGTAATTTTATAGTTATTTTCCATTTCAATTGCGCATTATTCTTCTTTGACTCGTTCTGTGTATCTTTATCCTTCTGATGGATACAAGGGAACAATTACTCTCATATTGTTTCCTTTAAATATCATATGTATCTTCTTCAGATTAATTATGGTTATATTTCAAATGCCCATTCAAGTCCAAGAAATGCAGGATAATGGTTACTTTCATCGATGATCTCTATTACTTATAAATAAGAAGTGGTGAAAACTCCTTCAATATCCACTATGACACCTGGTAGTATTCCCATAGGGAATATATTTTGTTGATTTTCCATCCTTAAGTGAATAGGTGACCACTGTAACTTTAGCTTACCCATTAATTCCAATGCCTACTTCATCAATACATTAGCATCAGATCCCAGATCTAGAATAATTGTATCCATCTCATACTTTCCTATCTGCGCACTAAGCCTCATCTCTCTTCCAGTTATCTTCTATCGATGCAAATTATTGACTACACGAATCCCACTTCGCGGTGTTTCTTTGGATGCATAGGAATATATCAACTCCTGAAGCCCTTCTATAGCCTTTTCATCTTTTAACAATTTCATAAAAGTCTGTAGAAAAATATTTAAAATACCTACTTGATTTTTTGAATTGTGGTCTTGTTTCATAGCTTGATTCTATATCGAAGTTGATGATATGTCGCAGTTACTTTTTTGATCGGGCTTTAGCTGTGCACTAGAGGTCAAGGCTCCAACATCCATAAAACTTTTCTTTGCTCCCATAAATTTCTCCATTTCTTTATAAATATAAAAAACATGAGCTGTATGAGTAGTCTTTCTGACCCATGCACTTTCATATTCTTTCTTTTCATCCGCTTTATCACTACCGGACGCAGATCCACTTCTAGTAACAATAATAACTCGAGTATCATTGGTCCTCCTTTCAACAGTCATCATTTTAATATTATGTGTTGGGTGATGATTCCTCTTTTCTTGCATCTTTGCAATAAGTACAAGAAATTCTTTACCTACATGGTCAAAGTATTTAGAGTACTTATATGTCGTTATGGGGTTTTGGCAAATTGTCGCAAAATGGCCTGGTTGGTCGCAATTATCGCAAATGATTTGTCCACTTCCTCGACCAGCTCCACCACATCGAACTCTTCGTTGGTAACCTCCTTGACCACTTCATTTTTCATTTGACTCATATCCTTTCTCTTTTTCTTTCATTCTATAAGTGGTAGCATTGCGATCCATCGTTAGTTCGTAAGCCCAACAATTACTCTCATCGTGTCTTACTGATTTACAAAATTTTCAATATAGGTTCCTCAGATTCTGTACATATTTTTGTAACAAATAATAGTCTTCTGAACGAAGGTGGCATCTATTCTTACATATTTCAACCACAGGATATATCCTTCATTCAATGGATTCGGTGCCCCACCAACCATGTAATCCCTCAAGATAGGGTATTTTCCTTTAAAGTGGCCCCCCGATATGCACTTCGTACACCATACTTCTCTAACTTATTTTATTTTCTTGATGTATTATATCTATAGGGTTATATTCGATAGTTGATTCTGAATCAGTTGCATGCCTGCATTAGTTTCTCCTATAGGTGAAGCTTCCAATTTCATTGCAATATCTAGAGCTTCAACTTTACTTTCTATATTTTGTCGCATCAATGGAAATTTGATATGCAACAACAACGTAGCTATAAATTGTTCTTGCTGTTGGTGCAGAGCTATGTCAAAGGTTACCTGATCCAATAACACCTTCAATTTCTGATAAAACTACCAAACATACTCGATAGGTTTCTGTTTTATCTCTTTCAACTTGGTGATGCAATGCGACTCACACTTCGGCTTCTTAAACTCTCTTATCAGTGTTTTTTTATACCTACAAATGTTCCATTTTGATTATTTAAATATTTCATATATCATGTCAATGCTCTATATCGCAGTGTCATAATGACCTGCACTTTCTTTATATTATCATCGTTAATATTCTTCATTGTCCATACAGATTCACATAAAAACCAAAACTGTTATGGATCCTCCAATCCAGTTCCTTTGAAAATGGGTAGCTTAACATTGTCAACGATACCTCTTCTTGCAGGATGAGGAGGATGGGGGTTAGGAGGGGTAGGGGAGGGGGGAATCCAAAAACACCCTGGCTATTACTGGATTTTGGCTTCTATGAACTCTCAGGTTGGGAGGGAGAATACTACAAATTTACCTGGGGGTTATCAGGGAGGCTTTCTTCTCTTTCACATTTAAATCCACTCAAAAGAGAACTATAATTGATCTCTACAAAGGTCTTCAATTCTTGTCCAGGAGATATTTTTTTGGTATATACTCTATATATCTATCCACTTTGTGTTACTCCGATCTCTTTCTCGTATTTATTCTCTCTTCTTTCAAACATAAGTAAATTAGAAATATTATTGCATCCATAAAACTTCATTTTCACACAAAAGCATCTTATTCCAAAGTTTTAGATATTTTAAATACATGTTCGTCATACTTTGAAGAATTTTCATTCCTCTTCTCTTTAGGACATGATTGAGTCTATAGAAAAATCAATAAGTAATCCTCCCATGATGCTATCAATCCATAAATCGACAACCTTTGAAATCATATTGTCAGTGATATTGAGTCATTGTATCAGTTTAAGAGTTCACACCATAGGCTCTCCACCGTTAAAATAGTTCTCCTTGTTTTCAACCTCGATATCCACTGATAAAACTCAATAGGAAAATAACCGAACAAAATCTCATATTGATTTGTAAAATTATACTTATTTAACCAAGCTTCGAATTTCAGATGGGGGTTTCTATTTTACTATTCCACAAATTCCCACAATTTTAAGTCTATCCAGTCTTGAATCTCCCTCTTCGATGGGTACCACATCCACATATCCATCAAACATATCTTGGTCCTAGAAACATAACCATTTTTTGGGTTGGTTTGGGCTGACCCAGGTTCAATTTATATTGTGCACCAACAAAACGATTTTTCACTGGCCTTTTCGGCAATGACCTGCAAGAAGATCGTAGCATCACCCGAAGTAACTATGGGAGGATGTAGAACCAGGTTTTTGTAGTCTCTAATGACTAGGAGATGTGGTATTATTAAGTTATCTTATTCTTATCACTTATAAATCACTTTTCTGCATTAGATTAATCGTTTCAACATGCCATATAAAACCATAAACCATCACTACAATGAAGTAAAATGAAACTATAATATTTTCTCCTGTACAACAGATAATAAGAAACTATACACATCAATCACAAAAGAATAAAGAATTAATGTGGTTCACCCCAGTATAGCGCTACGTCCACAAGAACTGTTGCTTAATATAATTAATCTTTGAACAACAACCATTTCTTGACTTGTACACTAAGTTGTAGGTTATCTACAGACTTAGTTGCAGACTCTTCTCTAGGCCTCTGTGCACTTAGCTGCAGATCCTCTCCTTCGTTACCAAATTATGTATCATAATAATAATTCATCCATAACCTTGAACTGGATCAAAATTTATGATTCTCTTATTATTATTTTACCCTATATATACTATTATAGTGCAAGGTTACATTATCAAAATACCATTGTCCAAATACCTTGGACTCTTTAAAAAAGGAAACTATGGCCCCAAAACCATTCATCCCTTACAAAATAACATAATTTTACAGAAAGGAGGGGCTTTGACCCACCCCAAATCCCTTAGGACATTGCATGGTATATTTAATTCCTCAAAATGTGCTCCATTGCATGCTCCACTCCGCGCTCCACCCCAAAAAATGCATAGTCTTTGCCAAAATCTAGGCCAATTTGGGTTGCATCCAACACAAGAGAAATCCAACTTTATTCATCATTTTTTTCCTAGATATGATGCCTCCATGCATGGGTTTCTGTAATATTCCTTTTCAGGAATTTTAGAAATTTCTTGAGTGAGGACGTTGTATAAGGAAAACCATGCAATAAAAACACAGACCATGACTTGGATCCTCTAATATATGTTGTATGTAGCTTAAATATAAAATGGCATCAGAAACAAATCATTCTAGCTACTATAAATAGATATCCCCAACTCATATATGCACAAAAGCACCCCAATCCCACTACTTCATAAAATAGAAATGACAGAGACTGCAGCAATGTTATTTTTATCATGGAATATATAGAAAAATATAGTTTAACATAGATCTAGAGCTTTCAGTAAGCATGGAATCAGAAATGAGAGGTTAGACCTCTTTTACAAGCCCCTCAGAATACCCCGACAAGGGTTTCCAACAAAATAACAACATAAATTACAACTCTGCAGAAAATAATGTTGTACCCAGAAAATCTGTATTAAGAAATACCAAATATGATCTAAAATGGGGAAAAAATACAATAATTTTCCCAAGGCCTTCCTCAATATATCTCCTGGAGTGAAATAGACTCCTCCTCCTCTGAAACAAGCACAAATGGAAAGATGCAACCCCAACTACTGTAGCTACTGCAGAAATAACGCAATCACTGGGAGTGACTATGTTTTCTAGGCTAGAGAATGGTTCCCCTCAAGATAAATGATGAGATTTGAACTCAGGACCTCCTCCTTAGATCTCCTAATCAGTTATACCAATGGTGAAGATAGAATTCCCACATGAGAATCCTTTGCACTAAACAGTGCTGCAACTATAGCTAAACAGCTAGAGCTTTCAAACAGTCGTAAGACTAAAACAAGATGAATGAATGAATGAATCCTTTGCTGCCATCTCCTCCTTCTTATCCTTGGTGAGCTTTTCCCTCCCGTGCCCCATTCATTGGTGATGTGACTTCCTTGAGAAGTTTCCTCCTTCAAAACAGCGCTGCCTTAGTAGTTTTCCCTCCTCTTGTGACAACATTGTTGACTTGGTCAACTATAGCTAGATCATTGATTTTCCCCTCTTTCACACCAAAGAGGCTTTATTTTATCCTCCTAGTTCAATCCTTTTTCACACTGGGATATGTTTTATTGCCTTTCCTACTTATTTCAAAATTGGAGCAGTTATAATATTCCAAGTAGCAGTGGCTAATTGGGAATATTACAGTTTCCTAGACTCCTTCGATCTAACATTCCATTTGTTTGGGATGACCATGATCAACATTCTTTCGATGCCCTGAAAGATGCTCTCACTTCTGCTCCCTTGATGAGTCCACCTAACTTTGAGAGGGACTTTATATTGTCTATCTCAGGTTCTGCCTATTTAGTCCTCAGTTCATTAATACAAAAATATGGTTCTGTAAATGAGCATGTCATATATTATGTTAGTAAAAACTGTAATGGTCCCACTCTGTCCTATTCACATGAACAAAATTTAGTGTTGTCTATTGTGTTATTTTTTCCAAATATTCATCATTATATCCTTACATGTACCACCAAATTTGGGACCAATTCCAACCCCATGGCCTTCTTGTTGAGTCTACGGATCATCAATGGGAAGTACGCTCATTGGATCATTGTCATTCAAGATTTTGATATAGAATTTGTCACACCAAAGAGTAAGAAAGGTTTATACCTCGTTGAATTCCTTTAGAAATTTCTTACTGGTGTGCCTAATCTGCCAATAAATGATTACCTTCCAGATGAACACTTGCTTTCAATTACCTTAGATGATCTTTAGTATGGCGACATCCCCACCTATTTGCGAACCCATAAATTCGTTGACCATATTAACCATGATTATCGATGACGCATTTGACATCAAGCCCATTTTTATCTCCTAATTGGTGATGACATTTATCATCACAGTGTTGATATTGTCCTTCATCATCTTCTCACCTAAGCTGAAGCTTATCAAGTGCTCAATTCTCATGGTGGTGCTTGTGGTTGTCACCTATCCATAATGGCCACTGTTAGCCTCCACAATGTCCCAAGGCTGAAAGGATATTGACGAAGGTAGCCTCAAACCAAGCTTTTAGTTTTTCAACTAGCCCTACTAAACTATAGAGGACTCTCTTTATGAAAATCACAGCCAAATATTTGAATGGAGAAAGAATGGATTTTAGGCTAGATAACTCAGCTCTAGGGTTTTTATGTTGGATCACGAGGGAAAATCATGGAACTAGGTCAAAAGCATCAAAGGTTTTAGTTGCAAGAGATATAGAGAGGCAAGGTAGCTATGATTTTGTGATGGCTTAAGGATTGGTCAGTGTATGCAGGGTTGAATGAGCAAGAAGGTCATAATGAGCATGTATGCCATGAATTCATTAGTCAAGAAGATAAAACATGGAATGAGATTCCTAACAAAATAGAGCTTTAATAAAAATAATTATGCTTAAAACTCTTAGAAAAATCACTCAAGATCAAAGATATGGTAAGGAGACAAGTATATCATTCATATAAATCTATAACAAAGAGAAAACATTATCAAAACTCACAACATGAGAATTCCTTAATAATACCTACAACTCTCCTTTGATTTCCTATAAAAAGTGATGAAGTACAAGCTACAAGACTTTCATCCTCTGATGTCAAACCATCAAAATGACTGAAAACCACATACATATAGAAAAAAAAACAACTTCTCCTCTCTCAGTGGTCAAATCCCTCAATGTAGGAACAACTTACATGAATCTCTCAACAAAACCCTAATGGCTAGGGACGTTAAAACAAATCCTGCATTTAGAGTTTGACTGACCTGCTCCTCACCAATGAGGTCCAAAATTACATAAAATGACTATGACAATTCCATTTACACTCTATTACATCATATCAAAATGAAAGTAAATAAATTACATCATCAAAACTGAAATTTTACTTAAGAAAACTCAAAATTTTCACAAACAGGAAAAAGTGTAGCACATCCCTGCAAAAGCGAAACACCTCTAGACAAAAGCGCAACGCCAAACTTGTAAGGAACTTTTGAACGAATTTTCCTACCCTGAATCTAGTTCTAAGAGATGATATGGAAATTTAAGGATTTCTAGTTGTCATTAGATACCTCAAGAAAGAAAAATGGACACTGCATGACAGAGAAAAATGCATTCTCCCATATTTACTCCCAAAAGTGCAACGCCTTGTCCAGAAAGGTGGAAGAAAGTGTGTTTTTGACCTTTTTGTGGCATTTTCTCTCCACAAGTTTGTTGAAAAGGCATAAAAATTTGATAGATATGATGTATAAGTCATTATATACCTAAATATATAAAAAAAATTGCATTTGGATGGCTGAGGAAAAAGCACAGTGCCATGGCATTGCGCTTTTGGCTGGACTGAGATTTCCAAATTGGCTAAAAGTCACCAAAAATTAAAAATTTCACAAAACTTCTTCAAAATTTGCCCAAAATTGTCCCATGAGACCATGTGATTATGTTTCATGCTATGAGAGAGGCTTCAACAAGAAAATCAAGCCTATATTTCTCCTATTGTCTCATTAGGGTTTGATTGAGCTTCTTCTTCAACTACTTCATTCTGACTTGGGAGACCTGGTTCCTTGTAGAGTAATGCATGGCCATGTGTATTTGTATATTATTGTTCTCTTTTTCCCTCTTGAGAATAATTTCCAGGTGGAAATTCACCCTATCCAACCAACCTACTTTGTCTTTCTCAATTTCTTCCAAAATGAGTTAATCAACTATCATTTGAGTTTTTGGTGGAGATGTTCGTTTTTGCTGCTCAATTTCCCTCTTGAGTCCTCTTGTCCTTGGTCTCTTTTCTCTAACCTATTCTTCTTGATCCTATGAATCATCAATATCAACCACTACCTTAATTTTGGCATCATCCTTGCTCTAATTAATTAAATCCAAAATAATAAATTAATTAATTAAATATTCCAAGTTAGAAATATGTGCCTAACTCTTGGGTTGTTCCTCAAATATTGGAGTTTGTTTAGTAACTCCTATCTTGGTGGGTTTTTGGTGAGAAATTATCTCAACCAAAGGAGTTTAAGATAGCATGGACTATCTTAGAAATTTTTTCTCATCTATTTAAATTGTAAACTAAATTCTTTTCATAAGAGAGAATGATGAGAATGCCATGAGGTTGAAGCCTCTTTTCCGCCATTTTTTTGTTTGGTTCTGTATCTTTGTTTTCTACAATCTGTTTCTAAGTTATTTCATTTTCTACGCTAATCTACTTTGGGCTTATTTAAGAGAAACTACTTTACCTTTAGCTACATGTTCTCTTATTGCAAGAATGAAACCAAGAAATTGTACTTTGACAAACTATACTTGAGTTCTCTAATCTCAGCCTCCTTCTCCATGATGATATGCTCCAGTGTTTTTTTCTCCTCATGCTCCAAATATTCCATATCAGTGTCAAGATGAATTGGTTCCTCATCCTACAATGGTGCCTCATGATATGATGATGTTTCTTTATCACCTGATGTATTTTTGGCCCTTTCAACAATGTTTTGATCAAAACCAAGCCTCTTACCTCTAGCATGGGTTTGTTTTACCTATGAATTCTTTTTGTTGGTTTTCTTGTGGAAGAAAACTCTTTCTGTGCTAGTGATGACAAAGGAGTAGAGTGGCTACTATACTGAGATGGAGAAGACAAAAGAGAAGATGAATATATAAAACCATCCCATCATAAATTGATTTGTGTGAGCTGATGGAAAGCTAGGATCTTCCCCAAGCCATGGTGAAAAAAAATAACATGATGATTTTCTCCCAATCTCCTTGCCTTCTCTGCCATTTTTACCATGCTTTTGTAAATTTAATGAGGAAAATTTAGGGTTCTTACACCATTGAAATGCATCAAGAGTCTCATATGATACTGATATAACCTTGAGTACCAGCCCTCACATGTGAAATATCTCATGATGAATTTCATGAGAGGGGCATACTTGTCCAACAATTGTCTAAATGGAAAGATGTGCGTTGGAGCGTCTTTGTATGATGGCTTGAAGTACAATTTTTTAGCATTCAAGGTCAAGGTCCCTACTCTTGAACCAATTTTATCCACTATTTGGAATCCTTGTAGTTGTGGAAATGGTCTTTTTTGAAAGATTTAACACCATCCCTACAATAGTCACCTTATCTCTCCTCAATCTGGTGACAAAAGTGTTGGTAAGTCTGTCATGAAAACCTAGTTCCTCAACCTTTAAATGGAAAAATGCAAGGCAAGCGACATTCTTAAATGATTTATTAAGGAAAGGAGAAGAAATGATCTCATGTTCTGAAGTGGGCTCATACCTACTAATCTAACCTCCCTTGTGCCTCTTTTGCTCAGTGGTTTCAAAATCTATTGCAAACCCTAGCTCAGTGGGAAGGGGAATTAGGGTTTATTGTAGGGAAAAATAGGGGATTTGGGAAGTTTTGGGGAATGAAGGGAGATGAAGGGGTTAGGGGCCTCCTAAATTCTTGTAAAAATTTAGGGGGGTAAGGAGAGATGTTAGGGTGTAGGGGAAAGTGAAATACGAGGGAATGAGTGAGGGTAAGGTGTCCAAAAGGGGAAAAAACAATCCTAGCCTAGGAAAGTGTAGTCTAGGCTAGGGTTTCTAGGAAAATAGGGTAAATGAGGGATATGAGTGATGGGAAATGATTAGGAGAGTGTATAACAGGTGGGGGAAGTGTTACAACATCATTTCTCACCTTCATATGATTCATGATTTCTTTTATGGCTTTGGGCACCCATTCCTACAGACTTTGACCAAATTCACTAAAAAACAGTGTAAAAATCCCCATACGCGGTTATGCCCAGACTTTTCCGTGTGTATACGTAAGTCCACATGTACTTTTCCACGTATGCCATTAAAATCATTAAAAATATATATATAAATTCCCTATTTTCGGGCTGGGTTGATGGTTACTCTGGTAGTTCAACCACCCTAGCACGTGGCCAACTGTTTCCAACTGTTGAAACTACTTTGAGGGAGTATAAAAGCCCCATGTGTATGGCCTAAGAGAGAGAGAAATTATTGATATTATACTCTGTTGGAATCCTCTATCCAAGTCTGAATTCCCATGCCTCCTGCACTTCCCAGTTCATTACAGGAAACCCTTGTTTCCTGGAGATGTTCATCTCTTTATATGTCATCTCATATGCACCAGTTCGGAAGGAATCTTAGCGAGGCAAGGGTGGGACGGATCCGGACGACGGTCTGCTCGAAGATCGTGGAAGGATTCAGGTGATCTCTCCACTTTTTATTTCTATACATGCTATTTATAATACAGAAGAACCATCTTGTTCCTGAAATATACGTGTTAGTGTCCGCTTGCATATATGAGAATATTTTTATTTAAGCATTTATTATGGTTTATCTAATGTTTCATATGGGTTTCACTAACATTTAGAGTAGATATATGCTGTACAACTAGTTCTTCGTGCTTGTTTCTTCTTGTCTTTCAGGTTAAGAAGGAAGAAGGGTTGCTGGGGGTTTGGACCCCGTGAGATCTGCTTCAACCGTAGGACCTAAGGGTAAGTTCCTCGATCTGCTCTATTTAGTTTTTCATGAACATGTATGGTTGTGTGAGTCCTTCTTGAGTAGCATGCCCTGCTCTATGGAGGTTGTAACCCAACAAACCTCTAGGGTGATTTTCCCCGAAACAGAATTGGCGACTCCACTGGGGATCGCAATTTTGTGATTCCCCTGTTGGGTGGTTTCAGCTGTTTGATAGGTTTCCAACAGTTTTAACTTTTATTTCCAGTCCAGTTTACTCTTTCTCAGTCAGACTGAAGTCCTAGTTTCTTATCCAGGCTTGATCCTTTTTGTTTTTCATTATCTACCTTTATATACGGGGGTTTGTCTGCACACAGTCGCGTATACACGCATTTTTTGTTAAAGGGAGTCACGTATACGCGGGTTTTCTTTAGCACAGTCGCGTATGCATGCTTGTTGCTAAACTGTGAAGTTGCATATACCTAGGCAAATTTTGAAATTTTAGATTTCTTGACTTTTTAGTCCTTTCTGTCTATGGAGACCTGTCCCTGCAGTGTCTTTGTACCCTCTGGATTGTGAAGAAAGTGGTCTTTGGTCTTTTCTCTCTCTTGTTTGATCGAAAACTAGTCTTTTTGGCAAAGTGTTGTTTCTGGTGCTGGCACTTCTGGTTCGAGTACCAAGATCTCTTTCTGGGGATTCTTGGCTATTCTGCTTTATCAGAACAGAGAGCTCCTGCTCATTTACTCTTTCCTATCTTTGTGTTTTGCTTTGCACTACGATTTTTTCCCGTTTCTTGGTTGGTTTTCTTGAGTTCAGTTGGCTAGGTCTTGCTGCAACTGTTGAAGAGTCTTTCTTGGTTCTTTGAAGTTTTTGTTTGTGGCAAGGTTGTACTATTCTTCTAGGCTGAGTGGCTGATTTTTCTTGTCCTCTTTTGCTCATATTGATCTTGCTACGAGTTAGCCCTATAAGATTTGGAGCATTTTTGAAGTTTTTGCTTGAAATTTAGTGTTGTTTGGCTTAGGGTTTTATAGTTTTTCTTGGTCTTTTCGAACTCTTCCCTTATAAAATTCAAAAGCTCAAAAAACATTTTGTTTTGTTGTTTGCTTTTGTTTTTTCCATTTTTGTTTTCGTTTCTTTGTATCTTTTGAAGCTTTGTTGAGGTTTCTTGCCTTTGGATTTTGGCTTGATTTTGGAAAGGAGTTGTCATTGATTTCTTCCTCTTGTTTTTTAAGCATTTTTGGTGTCTTCATATTAAGAGTTCTTGATTTTGGGAACTAGCTTTCTGGACAACCAAAAAAGAGATAAAACTGAAGGACTTTTGGGAAATTTCACTCTGCTTTAGGAGATTTTGTATCTTAGAATTTGCATGCTTGTAGTGATTTGCATCAGGTGCACTTAAGCATTTAGTCATTTTCATAGTTTTTGTGAGTGTGAGTTTGCTATCTGAAAAGAAAAATACAATTTTTAATCTCGTAGAACCTGTATAGAAGTTGCTTTTCATCGAAAGAAAATAACTGCATTTGCATGTAGTTTGGTTTTTATTAATTTCTTTCTGCGTCAAAACACCATAAGTTTCATTTCCACATCCCTTTGACTTAACATAACAGCCAATTAAAATAAGCGATTTAATTTAAAATCAACTAGCAAGTTTTCTAAGTGTCATACACCAACTAGCTAGGTTGTAGGGCCTTGGATTAGGTGAGTGGAGAGTTAACTCTCCAAGGCCGCTCAAACAAACCATAGAAGTTGATTAATTGAGCGAAATCCAACTCCGTTAGGTGGACCGGGAAAGCTCTCCTCCAGAGAGTCAAGCGCGAGGGGAAGTGAAGGCTGAGAAGAGGGATACCCCCTCTCTGATTAGCTGAATATAACCTCAAGACCGTTCCGCCCGGCTTCTAACACGGATTGGTGCCCATAGTTGCCACAACTAGGTTCCACACAGGTGACTGTGGGGGGGAATACCCGTGGTACCTGAGGCAGACGTCGCATCACTTTTAGCAGTACTTCTAGGGGGTGCCCTTGCGAATCTTGGGTGCTTGAGCCGACAAAGGCTTTCGTTAGGAGGTCGGCGTAACTATTTATGATGCCTTCACTAGTAGGCCTGGGCCGTAATTATCCCAGACTGCTTTCGGGAGGTCCTATATTTCGCTTTCTTGTATTTTGGTGTCCGGTCCTAATCACCCGGAGCGGAAATACTTGAAGGTTGTTTGCTTGATTGTATCTCAGGGATTTTTCTTATAGTGAGTGCTCTTTGCTCCTAGCTTGCTTAGCTTTATATTTTTTGAGTCTAATTAAAATTTGTTAAAGCGGCTGATCAAGCGCCTCGTCGTTTGAGGAGAATCCGGGGGTTATCTCCCGAGAGTCCAGAGCCTTCTTCGAGAAGGCGTAGGAGTGATTTAGCAGGTGGTTACCACCCTGTGACGTCTGACGCAGTGGAGAGAGATCCTCCACAAGGGTTTGAAGGTTTCATAGCTGATTTTGGTGTCGGTTTCGAGAGGAGCGTTCCACTCACCTCGCAAGTTTTATTTCCTCAGGAAGAAGATTTTCAAATTGAAGAAGTACCTGAACCTCCTGTGTCAGGTCCATCTCCTCTTCCTCCTGATTATCCATTCATTTTTCAATACATCGGACCTGAGTCAGAGAGACCGGAAGATCTTCCGTATCATTCATACCTTTCGATGGCCACGACTGGGAACGCGGCTTCTGCTGTGAGTGCTGCAGGCATTCAGACTCCTTCTTCCGTTGAAGGAGGAGGCACTATTGCTTTATCTTCGATTGCTTCTAGTGCTGCTATGTTTGGCTCTGGTTTCACTCAAGCACATGCTTCTCATTCTGGTCCCTTCTGTTTCGGAATGCCCACTAGTGGGATTCCTTCTTTTTCCTTTTCCGCTGCTGCAGCTGGATCTACACCCATGTCTTCCATGGCTAGTGGATCAGCTTCTTTTCAGGGGTTCCCCTTTGGAACTGGGCACATTCCTAGTTCCAATTCATATTTAGGGTCCTTTCCATTTACTTCTTAGACCCAGAGTTTCAATCCTTGGTCTGGAGGTCAAAATTCGACCACTTTTACAGGATGGAACCCTGTATTCACTACAGTAGGGGCAGGGAATCAATTTTACACTGGTCACCAAGGGAATACTTCTTGCCCTTCGTCGAGTGCTTATCAAACCTTTTCTCCTCTTTCTAATTCCTGGAACCCCTATCAGGGGCTTTCCTCTTCATTTCATACTTCAGCGGGGGGAACTGGTCTGGGCTTTGGTAACTCTGCGTTGGGAGGAGGTTCTTCTCCTTTTTCTACGAGTCCTTTTTGGCAACCTGGTGCCTCATCAAATCCAGGGTATTATTTTCAGAATGTTGGGAATCCATCCAATCAAGGATGGAATCCTCAGGCTCCACCTCGCTTACCTTTTCTGGTAACGTTAAACTTGCAAGATCTGTTGAAGTTGACTAATGATCCGATTCATTATGGTCCGGGGTGGCCTCCGGTTCCCACCAAACTTCCTTCAGACATTCCAAAGTTTGAAGGCAAGAATGGAGAAGATCCGGCTGACCACATCACTACCTTCCATTTATGGTGTTCTTCGAACTCCCTGATCGATGATTCAATTAGGTTGAGATTATTTCAACGCACCCTAACTGGAAACGCTGCCAAATGGTATATTGAGCTAACTGGGGGCAGTTTTTCTACATTTGGAGAACTGGCTGTTACATTTCTGAACCATTTTCAGTTGCCTGTCCGATATGACACTGGGACTGAACTCCTAGCTAATTTTAAGCAGGACGACGCAACCCACATTTCTGATCACATTCAGGAATGGAGGAGGAGGAAGAGGCTTATTAAAGCTCATATTCCAGGAGAATTCCTTTTGGAATGGTTTTTGAAATCCCTTCAGTCAGATATTTCGGAAGATGTATCCCTCTCTGGGGTATTTTCTGAGGAGCAGGCCATTTTTAGGGCCCAGCAGCTGGAACTGATCTATTCTCAGTTTGGGGTCCTCCATAAATATCCGCCCAATGCTCCTCGCTCCAAATTAGATTTATCTAAAACTAAGCTCGGTCCTCATGGTGACGTACTGATTGGATCGATCAATAGTGGTGCAGCCAGCCTACTTACTCAATTGCAGTAGTTGTCTTTACAATCTGCTCCTTCTGGTCAGGCTGTGCCTGCTGAGTCATTGCCTTCCCAGTCTTTGTCCATAAATGTTGTCCAAGCTTCTGATCCCAAAGGAAATCAACAATCCGAAGGGAAGAAGAAGGGACGAAATAATAAGAAGAAGGGCAAGAACGGGAAGGGTAATGCGAATAAAACCAACGAGCATGTTGGTGAGGGTCCAAAGGAGAAAAGGAAAGTGAAGTTTCCATGCAAGCTGTGTGTTGGAGACCATCTTACGCACCTTTGCCCTAAAATTCAGGATGCGCAGTGCTTGTTAGCTTAGAAGGGTTCTTCTAGTTCCCAGGCTGTGTTAACAAACCCTTTTCCCCAAGGGAAACAATTAGTTGTTGGCGCGAATCAAAATCCTGGGGCTTCCTCTGGGGGCACCCAGGAGGGGGAAATTCCATCGAACATTTTCATGATGAGTGCTCATGCGGATATCGCTACGAGATCCCGTGATTATGTCAGAGAAGGGTCTTCGAAAGCTAAGGATATTCCTAATGCTACTGAGCCACTTCACATTACCAAGCCTACTGTTGATTCTATGCCTCAGATGCCCAAAGCATCTTCTAAGAGATCGACAATTAATCCAAATGCTAGGGCTGCCCAGAACTACTCGATTGTGGAAGATCTAGCGCAGAGTCCTTGTGCTATGTCGACTTTGGAGGTACTCCAGTCTTGTCCGGCTCAACGCAGTGCTTTGCTCACTGCCATTGGGGCTATTGATCCAAAAAATTCTCTTCTGATTACTTTTGATATGACTAATTTTAAGAAGAGACTCCCCCATCACATGGCTTTTCATATTAAATCATCATACCGGAAGTGTAATATCTTTCGAACGGTTGTTGATGAGGGTGCTTCCACATGCGTGATGTCTCTCACATGTTGGAAGACAATTGGATCTCCCAAAGCTGTTCCATCTACCACTCTTCTGACTGCGTTCGATGGTAATTCTCACAGACCCCATGGTATTGTCCCAGCTTTGCCCATCTGTGTTGGGGGCAAAACTATCAATATAGAGGTTGAGGTAGTGGATGCAAGCTTGGACTACAACCTTCTGTTGGGGAGAAACTAGATTTATGAGATGGATGCCATTGCATCCTCATTATTTCGGATTATATGTTTCCCCCACGAGGGGAGGATTGTTATAGTGGATCAACTGGATTGTCCTCCTGTAGACCCGAATGCATCTACTGACTCATCTGTTCCTAATTTGGATAATACTAAGGCACCTGTTGAGAATTTAGGAGTTGGAATGTATTCTTCCTTGATGGGTACTTTCGATATTCCTCTTCCTACGGTTCATATTAATGAAATTTCATCCTCCACGGCTCCTCTTCGAAGAGAGTTCTTCAGAACTCATTATTTTTCGGACCCTTGGACCTTACCTTGTTGGGAAAAATACTGAGAGGGGGGGGGGGTGAATCAGTATTTACTGCATATTCAAACTTTTTACTTTTTCATTCCTTAAAACCCATACGCTACTTTACTACAGTAAACCAGCGTATATACGCGGATCCCATTTATGAAACTAGCGTATACACAGAGATTTAGATATGTCATTAAATCTTCACTTAAACCATTCCATCATTGATTCATCAGATATTCAATAAGCAGTAAACAGGTGCAGTAAGAACAGAATAAACCATCACACAAAGCATCACACATGAACACCAGGATTTTTAGGTGGAAACCCAAATCGGGAGAAAACCACCGCCGCAGTTGCTCAGCCTTCAATATTTTATTATAGAGAAAACATCTTACAACATATGTGCTGGCGCAGACTTGACCAGCACGCAGGCACCCACCTGCGCTCGTTTACCAGCCTCTCCCGGAAGGGAGCTACGACCCCCTGACTCGTTTACCAGCCTCTCCTGGAAGGGAGCTACGACCCCCCGATCTCGTTTACCAGCCTCACCTGGAAGGGAGCTACAACCCCCTGACTGAAGGCTACAACCCTCAGCACCACCTTGGACCACGTTTCATCAATTTTCACACTGGATCCAACCACTTCAATAGAACAACATTTGCAGACCACATTTCATCATATTTTCATACTGGACCCTTTCCATACTTTTAAGCACAAACATACGTCACCAACAGATACATATCAACACAGATCAGATAGCAGAAACATAGCAGAATAGATCAGATATTTCATACCCCTTGCTTCAGCAAACCCTAGTTTGCATACGCTCTTTTACTTCACTGATTTCGCGTATATACGCGCTTCCGTCCACACAAACCAGCGTATACCTCAGTGTATATTTTATTGCGCATACGCGCTTTCTCTTCGCTGAAGCTGCGTATATACGCGCTTCCTCCACGGCGAAGTAGCGTATAGATCTTCAATCATTACAAAGAAAGATAATTTTCAAAGATCGATATTCGCCCGTATTTACCCTTTCTAAACCATTGTGATGTTCGCCTAGATGCTCGCCTCATCACAGACCTAAGCCTTCCATAATCAGATCTAGCAAATACAAGAGCAATTCAGATCTAGATCCTCTTCTTCATCATTGGTGCATCATACATTCAGATCTATCATTCAAGTGTAACCCTTTCCATTCAGATATACTTCAGAGAGAAGTATTCATTCAAGCTCAGACACCTTGCACCCACACTCATGATTTGCACAATGAATTTCTTCTCCTTATATATGATTACCCTTTGTCAATACCATGAGCCCCTTTTTCAATACCATGGATCAAAACAATACCATAAGCCCAAAACTATCTGGACGGGGTCAATTTAGGCGGATCGTTACCCAATTCAATGGGTTAATACCATGGTGGTTACCCTTGGTTTTGCACTTTTTGAGCGCTTTTGCCCATACGCGACTTGGCACGTGCCGTTCCGCGTGTATACGCGATTTCCCTTAGGCCAATACGCGTATACCAAGAGACATACTCTTTTTCATCATACTTTGAGTACATTCTGAAATCCTTTCTTCATTGCCTTCTGTAAATACTGTAGATACATCAGATTTCCTTCATCAAGGACATATTCTATCAAACACAACTTCATCAAGTAAGTTGTCATCATCTTCATCAAGTGGGTTTCCTTTCAAGTACAACACTCAACATCATATCATCAACACTCATCATATCACTTCAGATTTACATCATTTAACAAGTCCATCAAGTCAAGCATAACTTCATCAGGTGGAGTGCCATCAAGGACAATACATGTCAACAGTCGCACGTCTTCATCTTCATTCAGTGGGTTGCCATCAAGGACAACACTCTGCATCATATTTCCAACAATCTCCCCTTTTGGACTTGATGGCAACCACGATGGTGTTTGGTTACCACAGCAGATAGATACCATGTCACTCTCCCAAATATGTCACATCATTACCTTCTTTATTCAAACACCATGTCACTCTCCCCCTTTGACATCAAGGGCAAAGGGCGGATCAAAAACCAACATTCTCCCCCTTTTCTCCTCATGTGGAAGAAACAGTCTGCAGATCTGATATGTGCTAAAGTGGCCAAGCTCCCCCTGAGTCCATGCTGAATCTCCAAACATATTTGTCAATGAAGTACATGACTCTATGAACTTCCTATCACCAAAGACTCATACTTACATCAAATATCCAACCAAGTGGATTTACATATAAGACTCAAGTACCCAACCAAGTGGGTTTACAAAATTTGACTCAGCTACCCAACCAAGCGGGTTTACAAAAATGACAAGTCCTTACATGACTGAATATTACAAATTTTACATCATGGGTCTCAACAAGACCTTTTCACCAAAATATAAATATGACCATTTATGACCAACACCAGAAAGTCCTCAAGAAAGAGAACATATTTCAGAACCATAATAATGCCAACACTGCATTATAGTCAGCAAAGCTAATGCTCCCCTTGAATCTGTGCAACCATGCATCCTTTTCATATGACTAAGGCTCCCCCTTAGTTTGTGCAACCTGAACATTTTCACCAACAAATCATCAAGGCATCTTCATCAAAACATTAGAAACAGATTTATGAGAACTGGAACACCACCAGAGATACCAAACAGCACTGCAGCTGTGCTGAAGAGAGCCGAACCAACCAAGAATTGTCAGCAACCAACCATACGCGGTTTTATGTGCAGGAACTCGCGTACATACGCGACTGTGTTTCAGGAAACCCGCGGATCCTAAGACACCTTCTAAATTTCAACCAGATCTGATTCTTTGTAAGGCAAAGACAGTGTTCAGCTTCTTTCTGAGATATTTGACTGCTTCCCTGGACTACAGATATAACAGAATAGTGTAGTTGTGTCTTCAAGCATCATCCAATGGTTGTAGCATAAGCCCATTAGTAACCAAGCCTTCAGATCCTTTGCAGCATCAATACATTCTTTCCAAAAGATTATCATACCAGAACAGCATCTTCAGATATGTGTCAAGCAATCATCCATGTGGTCCAAAATCACCATGATCTTCAAGATGTAACATGAAGTAACATATGTAGGCAAAAGATCTCAACCATAGCAACCAAACTCTATATGATCTGAAACAAATGATATCCAACTCATCCACACAAAGATACTTATCAGCAACCAGGGCTCAAAATCTTATCATAATAATCCATGTACCAAATCATCATTATTTGAGCATGAGTATCACCAAGACCAAAGAATAAGCAGTCATATTTCCAACAATGCAACCATTAGAATTCAACCTGCTACTCCCCCTAAACCAGTGCTTCTTCCTTAACTTCTGCAATCTGAGATACCTTCAACAGCAAGTCATCAATAACAATCTCTGCATGATCTGTCCTCATCTCTGAACTGTAAGACTTTCATCTCAACAATGAATGCTCTTCATCATAAAGCAACCAGGCTTCATCCATAATATTCAACACAAGAACCCATGCATCATTTCATTATCATGAGTATAACTAGAATGATGCTAAAATTGCAATCATCAGCAGTCAGACTGATTCTCCCCCTGGACCTCTGCTTCAGATCTTCAGCTATCAGATAAATTTTCTTATCATCAATGCATACGCGACTGTGTCTTCTGGAACTCGCGTGTATACGCGACTTTAGTTAATGGAACCTGCATATGGAAAGTGAAGCATAGAAAATTTCCATCTTCCTTCATTTCTTCCTGAGCTTGTACCTCCTGTACCTGTCCTTTCCACATCAGATGCGCTGTCAGAAGTAAACATAGTAAAAATCAAATCAACCATGAGAGTCATCATGCATTGCTCCCCTTGTGACGATACATTACTAGATCTCATAATGTATCTCACATCATTCCTGCAGTCAATAAGAAAAGTCAGCTTCAGAAGCGGATGACTGCAGTAGGGTCAGAATTCCCTACATTTCTGGTCGGTTCTCCTTCTTTTTCCAAATTTGCTTGAACTTTCTATTTGAGTGCTGGAAGTTATCCACTTTCCCAGATCTGTTCATCCTGCATTCATTTTCTACATGTCCATACTTATTACAAGCATAACATCTCATGTGGCCAGAGAAATAAACATAAGAATCATAATGAGTATTTCTATTCTTCCTCCTTTTACAATTAGCTGCTTTATGTCCATACATGTTACATGAGAAACAATATCCTCTGAAGAGACTAGAGTACCTTTCTGAGTAGGATCTGTTTGTTTGTGGCTGAAACAATCTAATTCTGCAATTTGCTGCAACATGCCCATAGTTATGACATCTAAAGCATTCAACATTATTGAATGATTTCCTTAGAGAATTCATGACTGTTGGTTGACCTTTTGTTTCTTTCAACACTTCAGGTTTTGCATTGTCTTCCTTTGAATCATTAGCATTCCCTTGTGAACTAGATTCACCTTTAATGGTTTCATGGAAACCAAGACCATGTTTGATAGCAAGAGACCTTTGATTACTCAGAATATTGTCCAAGATATTAGTACTATCATGAAACCTCAAAAGTTTAATCTTTTCTTCTAATTTACTTTTGAGAATGTTTACCTCAACCTCCAAGTCTTGACATTGCTTTGTCATGCTGTCTTCTTTCCTTCTTCCATCTTCTACTTGATCCTTCAGATTTAGGATTTCTTCTTTCAACCAATTTTTGTTTTCTTCACATGTTTGTTGCAGCTCTTCATTCTTCTTCTTCGATGCTTTGAGATCTTCTTTGAGAGATATGTTTTCAGCTTCAAGTCCAACATTCTTCTTATTTGATTTATCCAGGTCCTTTTTGAGGGAAATGATTTCTGCTTCAAGTCCTTCCTTTTTCTTATTTGATTCTTCAAGATCTGCTTGCAGAGAGATGAATTCGGCTTCATATTCCTTGTATGCTTCTTCTAAGGCAGACATGATTTTTGCTCCAAGTTCTTCATTTTTCCTATATGATTTTTCCAACTTTATTTTGAGAGCGAGGATTTCCTTTTCAAGCCCTCTTTGCAGACTTTCATGTATTTCTATCTGTTCCTTCATTCTAGAGATCATCTCCTTTTCGATAGAGCCTTTCTCTTTAATTTCTCTTTGTTGTTCTTCAATTTTGATCTTCAGAACTTCTTCTAGATCCATAACATTTCTTTCATCATCTTCATCATTGCATGCACAAGAAAGAGAGTCATTAGAACAATGATCAATACCTGTTTTATCTTCTTCATTTTCTGTTGCACATCTTTTCTGAGACATCTCCTTGTTTTGAGTAGCCTTCTTCTTTTGCTTCTTTCCCATTGTGACGGATCTCCTTCAAGCGATCAAGCTTCTGCAGAAGGACCACCCTCTGATACCAATTGTTGGGAAAAATACTGAGAGGGGGGGGGTGAATCCGTATTTACTGCATATTCAAACTTTTTACTTTTTCATTCCTTAAAACCCATACGCTACTTTACTACAGTAAACCAGCGTATATACGCGGATCCCATTTATGAAACTAGCGTATACACAGAGATTTAGATATGTCATTAAATCTTCACTTAAACCATTCCATCAGTTATTCATCAGATATTCAATAAGCAGTAAACAGGTGCAGTAAGAACAGAATAAACCATCACACAAAGCATCACACATGAACACCAGGATTTTTAGGTGAAAACCCAAATCGGGAGAAAACCACCGCTGCAGTTGCTCAGCCTTCAATATTTTATTATAGAGAAAACATCTTACAACATATGTGCTGGCGCAGACTTGACCAGCACGCAGGCACCCACCCGCGCTCGTTTACCAGCCTCTCCTGGAAGGGAGCTACGACCCCCTGACTCGTTTACCAGCCTCTCCTGGAAGGGAGCTACGACCCCCGATCTCGTTTACCAGCCTCACCTGGAAGGGAGCTACAACCCCCTGACTGAAGGCTACAACCCTCAGCACCACTTTGGACCACGTTTCATCAATTTTCACACTGGATCCAACAACTTCAATAGAACACCACTTGCATGCCACATTTCATCATATTTTCATACTGGACCCTTTCCATACTTTTAAGCACAAACATACGTCACCAACAGATACATATCAACACAGATCAGATAGCAGAAACACAGCAGAATAGATCAGATATTTCATACCCCTTGCTTCAGCAAACCCTAGTTTGCATACGCTCTTTTACTTCACTGATTTCGCGTATATACGCGCTTCCGTCCACACAAACCGGCGTATACCTCAGTGTATATTTTATTGCGCATACGCGCTTTCTCTTCGCTGAAGCTGCGCATATACGCGCTTCCTCCGCGTCGAAGTAGCGTATAGATCTTCAATTATTCCAGAGCAGCATACTTCTTCAGATCAGATATTCAGTTCAGATTTACCCTTTCACTTCAGACAGATGTTCGCCTAGATGTTCGCCTCATCACAGATCTAGGCCTTCCATAAGCAGATCTAGAAAATACAAGTGCATTTCAGATCTAGATCCCCTTCTTCATCATTGGTGCATCATACACTCATATTTATCTTCAAGTGTAACCCTTTCCAATCAGATCTACTTCAGAGAGAAGTATTCATTCAAGCTCAGACATCTTGCACCCACCCTCTTGATTTGCACAATGAATTTCTTCTCCTTATATATGATTACCCTTTGTCAATACCATGAGCCCCTTTTTCAATACCATGGATCAAAACAATACCATAAGCCCAAAACTATCTGGACGGGGTCAATTTAGGCGGATCATTACCCAATTCAATGTGTTAATACCATGGTGGTTACCCTTGGTTTTGCACTTTTTGAGCGCTTTTGCCCATACGCGACTTGGCACGTGCCTTTCCGCGTGTATACGCGATTTTCCTTAGGCCAATACGCGTATACCAAGAGACATACTCTTTTTCATCATACTTTGAGTACATTCTGAAATCCTTTCTTCATTGCCTTCTGTAAATACTGTAGATACATCAGATTTCCTTCATCAAGGACATATTCTATCAAACACAGCTTCATCAAGTAAGTTGTCATCATCTTCATCAAGTGGGTTTCCTTTCAAGTACAACACTCAACATCATATCATCAACAATCATCATATCACTTCAGATTTACCTCATTTAACAAGTCCATCAAGTCAAGCATAACTTCATCAGGTGGAGTGCCATCAAGGACAATACATGTCAACAGTCGCACGTCTTCATCTTCATTCAGTGGGTTGCCATCAAGGACAACACTCTGCATCATATTTCCAACATACCTTCCCCTACATCCACGTTAGCGGAAGGTCAAGTGGGTGGAATGGCATTTCCGATGTCTGCAGCTGAGATTGCTTATCAGTCTATTGTTGACTTTGCAGAATCCAGTCCAGCTCCTCTTTCACCGGAAGAGTTGGATGGAGATGTGGCTTCAGCTTGGACACTTAGTTCTTCTTCTGCCCAGGATTGCCTTGATACCACTATTCCATCTGAAGAGGCCATCCTGGAAGCCATGACTGGTATAGTTAGACCGTGGGATGATTTGCATCATCGGTCTTATTTTTTACCTGACTTGAGCGAAGTTGAAACGAGTTTTCCAAGTCCTCCGTCTCCTAGTCCTGGTCACCCAGTCTTGAACCCTTTAGCACCAACACAGGTTTATGCTGAAGGGAACATGGATGTGATTTCTCCTACTATCCCGGTGAACATTTCCAGGGATCCCAATATTATTGAGAATGTCTTCATCGGAGCTGAATGTTCCCATGAAGAGATTCAAATTTACACCGAGCTCTTTAAAGAGTATAGGGATGTATTCGCTTGGTCTTATGAGGAAATTCCTGGTATTGATCCATCTATTGTCCAGCATCAGATCAAGACTTATGAAAATGCTAAGTCGGTGAGGCAAAAACTTCATCCGGTCAATCCTAGGAAGGCAGCAGCTATCAAAGCTGAGGTTGAGAAGCTGCTTAAGGCAGGATTCATTTTCCCTATTCCTTTGACTGAATGGGTTTCAAATCCTGTTCCCGTAGATAAAAAGCAAGGAACGATTCAAGTTTGCATTGATTTCAGAGACCTAAATAAAGCATGTCCTAAAGATAATTACCCCACACCATTTATCGATCAAATCATTGATGAGTGTGCCGGTAATGAGATTTTCTCCTTCATGGATGGTTTCTCTGGATATAATCAAACTACTATCCGTCCTGAAGATCAGCATAAGACTGCTTTTATTTGTCCCTGGGGTAAATTTGCGTACAAGAAGATGCCTTTTGGTCTTAAAAATGCTGGGGCTACCTTTCAGCGGGCCATGTCATATGCCTTCCACGACATCAAAAAGATTATCGAGGCGTACTTATATGATTTAGCTGCTCATTCTCAAAAGAGGATGGATCATCCTGCTCACCTCCGGCAAATATTTGAACGATGTCGGTTCTATAAGATTAGATTGAATCCGAACAAGTGCATTTTCGCGGTTACATCTGGTCGATTATTGGGATTCATTTTGTCTGGGGAAGGGATTAGGGTAGATCCCTTCAAGGTTGAGGCAATACTTTGGTTGCCTCCCCCGTTTTCTATCCGTCAGCTTCAAAGTCTACAAGGAAAGTCTAATTTTCTTTGGAGATTCATCGTAAATTATGCTGAAGTTACAAAGGGATTTATGATATTGTTGAAGAAGGGAGTTCCATTTCTTTGGGATGACTACGCTCAATGCTCATTCGATGCTTTGAAGAAAGCATTGACCTCTGCTCCTTTATTGAGTCCACCTGATTATAGCAGGGATTTCCTTTTGTATCTGGCAGCAACAGAATCTACTATTGGTATGGTTCTGGTTCAGGAGGATGATGCTCTTGCAGAGCATGTTATATACTACCTTAGTCGAGGCTTGGTAGGACCTGAACTCCAGTACACTCCGATAGAAAAGCTAGCTTTAGCAGCAGTTCATGCTGTGCAGCGACTCCGGCATTACATTATTCTTCGAAAAACTTATGTTTTGGCAGCAACCAATCCATTTCAGTTTGTCCTCAGTAGGCGAGTGATTGGGGGAAAATAAAATAGATGGATTGTGATTTTGCAGGAATTTGATCTTGAGTTTATGTCTGCCAAGTCCAAGAAATCATTAGTTTTCGCAGAATTGATCTCCGAGTTGCCCTGTGGGGAAGAGATGATCTATGATGAATCCTTCCCGGATGAACATTTGTTTCTTATCTCTTCACAGGATCCTTGGTATGGAGATATCATTGTGTATCTTTAGACTACGAAGTTTCCCTCGACTTTCTCGAAAGATGAGCGTCGTAAGCTGCGTCACTTGGCCAAGAATTATTTGATTATTGGTGATGCTTTATATCGTCGAGGGGTTGATTCAATCCTGAGATGTTGCTTAACTCTCGAAGAAGTTGAGGCTGTGCTGAATGATTCCCACAGTGGAGCTTGTGGGGGTCATTTATATGGGCTTGCTACAGTCCAAAAGATCTTGCGTGCTAGATACTTTTGGCCCTCGATTTTCAAAGATTGTATAGAATCGATCAAAAAGTGTCATCCGTGTCAAGTCTCTACTCAAAAAATGCGCGCTCATCCAGCTCCGCTTTTTCCAGTCATTACTGTCGGTCCCTTTACAAAGTGGGGTATTGATTATACTACTTGCAACCTGCCTTCAGCTAAAGGTCACAAGTACATTATTGTAGCAGTAGACTACTTTACGAAGTGGGTCGAGGCTATGCCTACTTTTGGGAACGATGGTGAGACTGCAACACTTTTTCTTTTCAACCAGATTATCGCTCGTTTTGGTATTCCTAGAGAGATTGTCACTGATCATGGCAGTCATTTTCAGAATAGTATGATGGCTGAGTTGGCTCTCAAATTGGGTTTCCAGCAGGAGCATTCATCTCCGTATTATCCTCAAGCCAATGGGCAAGTGGAAGCCGTGAATAAATCCTTGAAGACGATTCTTCAAAGGACAATTGATAAAGCTAGATCCAACTGGCATATTATGCTATATCTTGCACTTTGGGCATACAGGACGTCAGTGAAAACTGCAACTGGCTTTACTCTGTTTCAGCTAGTGCACGGGTTGGAATCCATATTTCCCATTGAATGTGAGATTCCTTCTCTTAAGTTAGCTGCTGAACTTCTTCCTGACACTACTAGTCTTGAAGAACGCCTCCTTCATCTGGAACATCTCGATGAGCAGTGTCGGGATGCTGCCATGATGAATGAAGTGCATAAAAACTGAGTTAAAGTTCAGTACGATAAGGCGGTCAAACCCAGGGTTTTTTCGGAAGGTGACCTTGTCTTGGTCTATGCCCAAGAAAAAGATGCCCTGGGGGCAGGAAAGTTTAAGTCTATGTGGTATGGCCCCTTCATCGTTAAAAAATTCCTTAAGAAAGGAGCGTATACCTTGGTTGATTTCGAAGGGAACGAGTTGCCAGAGTCTCGAAATGGGCTCTATTTGAAGAAGTATTATGCCTAGGCTTCGGCCTGGCATGTTGCTTTTGTATATAGTAGTTTTTTGCTTTGTACATATCTGGTTGATTTTCGATCTTTGATGAGTTGGTGATGTTTTTGATCTGCTTTGGTAGGTTGTGTCGGATGTCATGAGTCATTTTTGTTTCACCGATGGTGCTAGTCGACACACCCGGAACTTAGCTTCTGCGGCTTGGGTGCTTCATTATCCTTCCGGTCGGCTATTAGTATCAAGAGGGGTCTGCATTGGTCTTGCTTCCAATAATATAGCAAAATACATTGCAGTTGTTTATCTACTCTCGGAGGCGATATCTTTGGGTGTTTATTCGTTGGTAGTTTTCTTGGACTCTCAGCTGGTGGTGTCGCAGTTGAACAATACTTATCGGGTTCGAGATCCATTTTTATTACGGTTGTTCTTGAGGGTACGTTTGTTACAAATATCATTTCAATTTTTAACTTTCATTCATATTCCTTGAGCTGACAATTGGTTGGCTGACTCATTAGCTAATCAGGCACTAGATTGGCATATCAATCATTCCATACAATAAAATTTAATCATAAAAAACATCATACATTTTGATACATTTATCACATCACATCAAACATCGCTATATATATATCATCAGAGTGTTCAAAAACTTTACAAAATTTGGATCCATAAGATTATACAAAATTTGGGCTTATGCCTGATCATGTTCAGTCTCAAAAATATACAGTCATCTGATACATCATATCTATCTACTCCTGAGGTCCCTGCCCAGAAGTCGTGTTCCTATAGAACATGATCGCGGTGGCAACTCGGCGGAATAACCGTACCCAGTCTTGGGGCACTCCTACCACCTGTCTCTGGACGGCTTCCGGTAGATCTTCCACGGCAGCCATAGGTATTTGGCGGGTTAACCCCTCCAAGTTCCTCTGTACATCTTGGAGGGTCCTTTCTGAATCCACTGTATCTGCTTCGCCCCTGCGACGCTTGTGGCGCGGGAAACCCTCAGGTCGAACTGGTCCAATATCTGTATCATGATCATATTTACATTGTCATTCATTATGAATCCAATCAAAAACACGTTTGTTTTTCTCATACATATTTGAAAAAATCCAAAAAATTATATAAGTCAAAATTTTTTGCAAACTTACCGACTGTACCCCATGCTGTGCCTGGTGGAAGAACAAGATCTGGATCTCCACGAAAGTCCATCCCGACATAGGGATAGTCGTCCATAGCGATGATTTGTTCTCCCCACCAAAGGAAGAACTCATCATCCCAAGTGGTCTAGGGAACTTCAATTCCCCTAATCTATTCATCATGTCTGCCCAATGGGCAATTTTTGGGTCTCTCGGGCTGCTGATGGTAGAGATGACTCTGGGTCTCAATGCTGGTATCTTCTCAAAGAAGAATGTCATCAAAATTGTACCATATCCAAAGTGATTTTTCTTTGCTTGGCGGATTGAGGTCAATTGTTGCTTCATGTTTAGTAATAGGGCTGTGCACCAATCATATACATGAGTCAAGCATTCTACTGCTATGCTCATTTGCGTCCTGGACGCCTGATGTAGGGAGGCAGATCCTGCCACTTTACCAATGGTGAAAAGGAGGATTTTCATGTGCAAATCCCTTAAATCTTTAATTGCAATTTGAGTTCCAACTTTCTTGGAACCCTCTACGCAATACACGTGGACGCAATCTTCCACGGTTAACCCTCCCAGGGGCTTCCCGTGCAAGTCTACGGGTTCCCCCCTCTGGCAGAGTCCAGTGATAAAATATATGTCTTCCACTTCAATTCGTACTAGCATCTGATCTATCATAAAGCAGTCCTCTTCCGGTTCCCAATAATTCACGAGCATTTCTAGCAAACGTACATTGCTTTTCATATTTGGCATTTTGAAAAACTTGAGCAATCCGCAATTCCAAAGAATTATTTACAATGCTCGATCTTGCATGACTTCTTGATCAATTGCACTGTGTTCACGCTCTCTCCATGAGATTTTCATCCTGTCAAAATTCAATAAATCCTTCATTAGTCACGCATTTTTCATTTGGGCCTGCGCATACGCGGATTTCTTTATGCACAGTCGCGTGTATATGCGACTTTACCGTTACCAACCCGCGTATGCGCAAGCCCGTGTTTTTTAGAAAGGGTTTCTATGGTGAAAATCACTAAATTTTAATTTATAAACGGACAAAATGATTTGCAAGGATGATTGATGAGCTTAGCTGACAAATTCAGTGCGATTCGACGGTCGGTTGCTCTTGATTTGACGAAAGAAGTTTTTTGCTCCATAGCACTTTTTTCCAAATCAACAATGTAATAATGAACCAAATATGAGGTAATTTGTCTATTTATGCCTAAAAAGTTGAAAATTTTCGCAAAAATTTGTTATGCTTATTTTTTCGATCTATCTTAAGCTGCATAACCCGGATGCTTGGAAGTGCCCAGTTTGGTATGTTTTCAGGTACATTTTGATGAATTTGAGATTTTTTCCCATTTTTTTGATCCATGATTACTGACTCGTCACGATAGGTATATGATCTTCACTGGCATATAGGTTAGGAAAATCATTTTCCGTTGCATTTTGCATACTAGCCTCTATACTGATCACTTGCCATAGGGTCGATCCCATCAGGTCATGACTATTACACCCATTTCACTCGCCGATTATTCAATCATGACTTGGTGGTAGAGCCTTCCTTTACATGGGCTTCCTAGTTAGTTCCTCGCTATCACTTGTTGCCCATGCTGCGTTTTATGTAGGCTCGGGAGTCCTCTTTAGTCCCGCCATGACTTATGTGTTGAGCTTCATTCTTCTTCTTCCTCACTATCATTTTTCTGGCTATTACCCTAGAGGCTCCCTGGTGTCGTTAAGTTGTTTTACTGCATTGCATATTGGCTACTTGTTTATCCTGGCCTTTAGCCGGCTTCATTTGGACTCGATGTTTAAGCCAAATTTTGACCTTGTCTATCTGTACAAGTTAACCATTGCATGCACTTAGCTATCGCGACTTGACACCCTTTTACCCATGGATGGAACATTCCTTTGAGTATCGCTTACCAGTTTCCACCACCTTGCATTGAGCATAGGCTTGTTCCAATCCCAGGAACTAGTGCATCTGTTTCTTGATACTCGTTCTATCCATTGTACCATAGCATTCTTTTATTCCTTTTCAGGCTTATTATGAAAAAGACAAAAAAATCAAATATAACAAAAAGAGCGGGAACAAGATGTATCTTCGTTTTTTTGATGGCAGTACAGAGTCAGTTTGTTGCCCTTGAACAAAGCACATATACTTATATATATTTCCTACATTTGGGATGGTTTTAGTTTTTAACCTAGGTTCAGCCTTTACCTTGCTTCACTTGTCAGTCCTCCCCTGGTTGGTTATCTCTTCCAATCATATGGAGAGTTTTTTCTGCCTCCTGCATAACAGACTTATACAGTGTCACTTTTTACTGCCATGGTCATCACGAGTCGTGCTTTTGTTCAAGGGAAGTCTAACCAGAGTCGGCCATTCTGCGGTGTCTCTTGACTCATTATTCAGTCAACCTTCCCGGTCTTGTCAGTGTATTGTTCTATCACATCAGATGTTTTGGTCTTCTACTCGTGCTGGTTTGAGAAGGTCCCCATTGACTTCTTGCCGGCGGGTTTGTCTCTTATCGACTACGACACATTGCTCTGAGAGCAAACCTAGAGCCGCACCCTGGCCCTATTTCCATCATTGATAGGTGACCTTGTGCTCAGCATTTTATCATCATTATGGGTCTTAGACTGAGTGGTTTCCCTTGTGTTCGACGTCAGCATACATTATCACACTTGGGATTCGTGCAGTACCTTGATTTCCATTTGACCCTATCGGTGGATTTCTTGCCTTTGTGTCAGCTTTCATTATTGGTTGGTTCAGAGGGTTTCTTCCGTGCACTAGCTTCATCTTGTGCATGTCGGAAACGTACTTTGGTTTTGGTTCCATCACTCTACTTCATCCGATTCCTTCCAAATCTTGGCCTGCGGGTTACACTCGCGCTGGATTGATGTGGGATGCCTTAATGCCTTCCTTCCAGCAGATCTTTTCCCATCGACTCCAACTCATAGCTCTGGGAATAAGGTCTAGATTCTTTTTGTCAGTACCTTAGGGTTTGCAGTCATTAGTGGCAGATTCTTCACTATCGACAGTGGGGATTCATCATTGCCTCCTTATTGGTAGATTCTTTCAAGTGTTCAACTTCAACTTATTCATTCTCACTTGTCAGATTGTACTGGGGCACCTTGACACTCATTTTCATTATTGGTGGGTTGTCTCGCATTGGTTAACGGTATACATCATTGACCGGTAATCCAACGATTTCTCACATGGTCGACTTCAGCTCATTTATTCCCATTGTGTAGAATTGTGCCATAGTGATCGGTGAATACCTCGGGTTGCATCAACATTTCTCGGTTCACTTTTGATAGTCCATTCATTTTCTGCCAGTGATGTCGTCCACCCTTATATGTTGCAGTTTAGTACAGTAGCATCCTATATGTTGGCTCCCAAGTTGCGTGATTGTACCGTTTGTTCCACCTCTTATGATTCGGTACTTGGAGATTCAGTTACTTATATGATCAGACATCCAGTTGCAGCATCCTTGATTAGCTTTCTATATGTGATACTTGGACATTGATTCAGACTTATATTTCCAGGCCATGCTCAGATGATTCATTGTGTACTTTCAGTTCAGCTATACTTGTATACACGTTGGATCTATTCAGTATTTTCTATATGATGTATTTTTGACTGAGCATGGGTATGCCCGCCTAAGCATGAGTTGACTCTCTGTTTTCTTTCATCGGTTTTTGGCGGGCTGAAATCTGGTGAAGTCCTCTCTTGTCCTTGCGAAGTTCTTTCTATGTGCATAATACATTTCGGCCATCATGTACCGCTTCTGACCTCATATATTAGGGGGCATCTGTTACAGCATCATTTCTCACCTTCATATGATTCATGATTGCTTTTATGGCTTTGGGCACCCATTCCTACAAACTTGGACCAAATTCACTAAAAAACAGTGTAAAAATCCCCATACGCGGTTATGCCCAGACTTTTCCGAGTGTATACGCGAGTCCACATATACTTTTCCACGTATGCCATTAAAATCATTAAAATATATATAAAAATTCCCTATTTTCGGGCTGGATTGATGGTTACTTTGGTAGTTCAACCACCCTAGCACGTGGCCAACTGTTTCCAACTGTTGAAACTACTTTGAGGGAGTATAAAATCCCCTCATGTGTATGGCCTAAGAGAGAGAGAAATTATTGATATTATACTCTGTTGGAATCCTCTATCCAAGTCTGAATTCCCGTGCCTCCTGCACTTCCCAGTTCATTACAGGAAACCCTTGTTTCCTGGAGATGTTCATCTCTTTATATGTCATCTCATATGCACCCGTTCGGAAGGAATCTTAGCGAGGCAAGGGTGGGATGGATCCGGACGACGGTCTGCTCGAAGATCGTGGAAGGATTCAGGCGATCTCTCCACTTGTTATTTCTTTACATGCTATTTATAATACAGAAAAACCATCTTGTTCCTGAAATATACGTGTTAGTGTCCGCTTGCATATATGAGAATATTGTTATTTAAGCATTTATTATGGTTTATCTAATGTTTCATATCGGTTTCCTTAACATTTAGAGTAGATATATGTTGTACAACCAGTTCTTCGTGCTTGTTTCTTCTTGTCTTTCAGGTTAAGAAGGAAGAAGGGTTGCTGGGGGTTTGGACCCCGCGGGATCTGCTTCAACCGTAGGACCTACGGGTAAGTTCCTCTATCTGCTCTATTTAGTTTTTCATGAACATGTATGGTTGTGTGAGTCCTTCTTGAGTAGCATGCCCTGCTTTGTGGAGGTTGTAACCCAAAAAACCTCTAGGGTGATTTTCCCTGAAACAGGAAGGTGAGTGAGCTTCAATATTAAGTTTTTTCTCAGTAATTTCTCAATGAGAACATGAAACCAAGGAAATGCACATAAAACCCTAGAAGAGGGAATTAATCCTTCCAAGAAAAAAATGAAGACAAAAGAGGTAACCTGAGGGCCCAATTACTTGTATCTGATACACTAGAACCTATTTTTTGATGTGGAAAACACTGGAATGAAAGATTTTCCTCCTTTGAAGAAAACACAACTCCTTTGGCAAAAGCGCAGCAAATGCGCAGCGTAACGAATGATGAGGCACTTTGGTGGCAAGGGTTTGTTGTTATGAGGATGCAAGAGCTCTTTGAAGGTGGAGAGAGGTTTATTTAAGATGGAATGAGAAAATGAGAGGCTCATTTGGTGTTTTGTAGCTTTGGAAATCGATTTTATCCTATGGTGGTTAAGTGGCCCCACCATGTAATTTTTACAATGTGATTTGAAATTGTAGATTTAAAACCTTATGGAACATATTACATGATGATTGAAATGAAAGTATACTTTTAAAACCTTTATTGAACATTTTTCAATATTACTACTCCTTCAATGCTGAATTTGATGATGAAATGACTGATTTTTATGATTTTGACCCTAAGAACTAATGATGAAAATACATGAAATGAGTTGAATGATGACCTTGGTGATGTGTTTGAGATGGTTATGTTAACATTTCATTGTTGATTCATCAAAATGAATGATGGCGAGACCAAAAAATGGACTGAAAGGAGTAGTAACACACCTAGACACACTAGCCAGTGACCAAATTTTAATTTGAAGCCCTATTGAAACCATCAAAAATTGACCTAAGACCCTAACAAAACCTTGTAAGATAAAATTTTATCACTGGTGACTGGCAGGAATGGAAGACACTAATAGCCACTACCCATAAGATCATGCGCACTGGTTAATTTTTGCCTTCTCTCTTTAGCGATTGCATTGAGGAGGTCAAGCACTATCCCAATTGTCAATTATTCGACCCTGAGGCTCTAGATCCACCTGCTACCATCCATTCTATCATCGTTGATAGTCCTTTTTGTAAATGGGCTATTGAATTTGTGAAGTGTCTACCCACATCCACTAATAACCATAAGTATATTGTCATGGGCGTTGACTATTTCACCAAATGGGTTGAATCCATGCCTAGTTCAATACCACCGCAACTACTACAACCCTCTTCTTCTTTAACCATGTTACCCATCTATTTGGGGTTATGAAACAATTGGATTCTTACCATGGCCAAAAATTTGAAGATGACATTTGACATGAGATATCCTCTCTATTGGGATTTAAATACCAATATTCATCATCTTATTACCCAAAGGAAAATGGACTAGTTGAAGTTGTCAATAGAGTCCTTAAAAATATTCCTCAACAGACTATGAAAAAACATAAGTCCAATCGACATCTTATGCTCTTCCCTGCTTTGTGGGCATATATAATGTATGTCAAAATTTCCACTAGGTTCCCTCAAATCCACCTTCTTTTTGGATAGGAAGCATTATTACCAATAGAGTGTGAAATCCCTACCCTCCACCTTGTTGTCGAACTCCTCCCAGAAACCCAAACTCTAGAATAATGACTTATCATGCTTCACTGCACCAATGAAGACCATCATGTTGCTTTGTGAACCATTAAAGTGGCCAAAAAGCGCACTAAAACTCAATATGACCATAAATTCCACCCTCATACCTTTCACGAAGGTGACCTTATTCTTTTCTATGACAAAGCTCATGATGTCCTGGAGGATGGCAAGTTTGAACCATTATGGCTCAATCCTTACATCATTCGTAAGTTTTTTGGAAAGGGGGCATACCTTTTAAAGGGTCTAGAGGGTGAAATCATTCCTAATGCTCGCAAAGCACTCTACCTGGAAAAATTTTACCCATATAATTTCCCATTGAAATGCGTGTATCTTTTTCTTTTTAGCATATAGGTACCTTGCATCCCCCATTATTTTATTTTTTCTCTTTTGACTTCTTTCAGATGTATCCATCATCCACAACTGATATTGGTTATGCTGATGGTGCAAGTTGCTTCTCCCGGAATCTAGCCGCTATATCCTGGGCCTTTTTCAACCCTTTTCATTCATTAGTTCACTCCAATGACATCTACATCAGATTTTCTACCAACAACGAGGTTGAATATGATGCAATAATAGCTTTGTTAATTGTTTCCCTTGATCATCACATCCATCACCTTCATGTTTTTCTTAATTACTTTCTACTTGTCATGCAATTGAATGTCGTTTATCATGTGCATAATCCTGTCCTATTTAGAGAATATCTACGAGTTAAGATTTTGGCTTGTGAATTTGATTCAATTACATTCAGTCATTTTCCTCAAGCCCAAAATCACTATGTATATACCATTGAAAATAACATTTTAGATTGGAAGTTATCACATGCATATACAAGAAGACAACTATATCATAAACAAATGGTGAACCACAATCTCCACAAAAAGATGCATAACCACATTATGTATCATAATATCCAACATATAGTGTTTGGGGTTAACTACTCTAAATACATCTGCCATGCCCCTAGCATGTTATGTAATATCCCAAAAGGGAGAATGTAGTAATACTGAAACACAATATAAGAACTATAGAAAAGTCAACAATAAATCTAAATACACATAAGAATGAATAGAAATAGCTGAGCCATTTTATTATGTGGGAGGTGAAAATAAAGTACAATAGTGCTCAAAATATGACACACTTAAGCCAAAGAGATGGCCTAGAATGACCCAAAAATGATCCCACAAGAGGCATTGCGTAACTTTTGGACTGCTGGAAGGTAAACTGCATTGTCCCTGCTACAAATATTGGGAATGCAACTTCCAGAAATATAGGAAGTCAGATCTAGGCAATTTGGGAGCTCTGAGGATGCTGAAAATAGAGATCTAGGCTCTATGATGGATACCCAAGATAACCCAAAAAGTGTTTCTCAGATCTATTAATCTAAGAAAACCACCCTCTTAGGGATTCACATACACACTACTGGGTATGCATATCTACTGCATAATCTAATGATATGATGGCTTCAATGATATATAATCATATCTATGCAAGAAGGGATGATCCTTTCACTAGATCCTTGGGCTAAAAGCTGAAGATCTAGTTACTCAAATCTCCTCCAATGAAAATAGCTGCTGGATGAACAAAAACTTTATAAAATGGTGCTGTAAGAGAGGGAGGCTCAATCGCCTAATGCTAGATATGTCAATACAGCACCTGAGTGATGGAACCAATAGATCGAATGTGAGGAGATGATCCCTCAAAGGATTTCCAGCTGAAATAATGAAAATTTCCTTCCTCCAATAGATCTACAAGATTGGACTACGCAATCCTTGAAGGAACTGTTGCTGCATGGAGGTAAAACCCAATGGCCTGAATGTCGGATATAGATCTTCTGCTCCTGGAAGACTTAATCTCAAGAACAAAGTGGTAGGATGAATCCTTTACAGGTTTCATAGCTGAATGTTAGAAACAACCTCCTGAATATGGCACCAATGCCTGATAAGGAATAGATCTCAATATAAAGCCTTCCTAGAGTACGCACAAAAGTCCTCTATGGGTAAGGGTGGGATTCTTGCTCGGGAACACCCTGTGCTACACAACACTGCAAACTTAGCTAAACAACATAAGAGTGCAAGGAATTGTCACCTGAAAAATCTAGATCTAAACATATCAAGAATAATCCAAGTATCCAAATCTACCTTCTATTGTGCCTTCACCTTCATTATATAGATCATGAGCCTTCCATAGCCTAGGCCCACTCCATAACTACGTTATACATGTGGACATCAGTCTCCATGGTTGACTACACTATTTCTCCATGTCCTCCATCATGTTCACATGGGGTGATTACCCTCTCCATCATGTGTGCATTAAATGCATCATTTCCTCCACTAACTTATCATAAATGCTTTATAATCTTACTTTGAATGCACTATGATCTCATTTGACCTCTTCAAATATCCTCATGATTTTATATTTAAGATCCATGATCTTATTTTACTGTTTCATCCTCCATGATCTATCTCATAAATGAGACATGATCTCCACTACTTTATCATTAATGGAGCTGCTCCACTCCTCCATGATTTATATCTAGATCTAGAATATCCAAATACACACATCAAAAGTGGAATTTATTAATCTTTGAGGATTATGGGTCCCTCCACCATTTTATTTACTTAATTAATTAAGTTGATTAAGAACTCTAATATTCCAAATATCATGTGAAAATTTAGGAATATTACAGTCCTCCCTGGAAAAATGTTGCTTGTCGTCAAGCAACTGCAAAAGTAGATGCTAGATAAATATGTTCCCCTCCAAATGGCATCCACACAAGGAAGGTCTCCCCATTTTCTGCAATGAGTTATGTATTCCTAGTACCAAATTTGCCTCTCTGGAATGTTGAGAGTGACCTCTAACTGTGTAGTTAGATGTCCCTCATCAATCATGAAGCTCCAAGTGACAACCATAAGTTGTCCAAGATCCTCCATAATACATGAGATACATAAAAATAGATGGCTCCTCCCACAAAGGAAAGCTCCAACTCATAAAGTAATCATCCATCCCATGCTACATAAAGTAAAAAGAGGCTCATGCCTCCATCCTTAGCCCTGTTGGCTTTGTTGGATTTACGCACCATCCAAACATTGTACAAAATAAGAGATAGAGATATATGGGTAGAAAAAGGTTTCAAACCATATTCTCCCAATAGTAACCATCGGAGTAGGGCCTCTTGCTGCCAACCTCCATCTCCACCATGTCATATGGACAAGCCAAAATCCCCCAAAAGCAACCAAAGCAACAAAAGCTCTTGCTGCCTTTCTACCTCCTCATGTGCATCATGGAGTAAAAACATACTGATAGACGTGGAATGTCACATTAGCCCAATACAAGAAAACACTATCACTACACATCATGAGAGTAACATGCCAAGTTTTACAAAATAAAAACCACATAGACATAGGAGATTTCATGTGATGGCCAAACTCTCCTAAGGACAACCAAAATGAACATGCCTTTATTTGTTGCATACTATCATTGATATACAAGGCATGAGTCAAGAAAATATGAGCTATTGGGTGGTAACCATACTCACCCAAGAGTAACCAGTGCAACCATGACCCCTTATTCATTACATGAGTGTTTTTCAAGGCATGGATGAAATAAATAGGAGCCTTTGGGTAGTAAAACAACTCACCTAAGAGAAAGCAACGTAACCAAGCTTCTTGTTGGCCCATGTCATATATCTGGAAGTGGTCATGCAACCCCTTTCTTATCATCCTCACCCACTCATCCCCATGTGGATGATGAATGATGTTCTGAGTAAACATGGTATCCTCCCTTTGTAGAGTACCATTCTCCTCAAATTGATGAATAAATTTTCACTCCATGACATGTTGAAGTGCACCTCTAATTAGATCTCTTAATGAGACCTTCTTCCCATCAATGACCCCCCAAAACCAATAATTTTTTGGATCTGCTACATGTAGAAGTTTCTCTTTGAGTTGTGAGATGCTCATTGAGAAAGTGTCATCTAGAAAGGAGAAAATATCACTCATCTCAATATGTCTACCATTTATCATCTTTACCTCCATTGGTTCATGAGTGAAGCTACCTTCAGAATTCTCCAAGAATAATGGGGCCCTTTCATCGTCACTGCTACTAAGTGACAACGTTGTAGGTCTGCATGGTGATACATATGCTGCCTCATGGCAAGGCACAATGGTGAACTCGTAGGAAACCATTGTACATAGGATCATGCTCATCCCATCTTCTGAAACTATACACTTCAACTCAAAGGGTTGAATGTAGCTCCACAATGATGAACTGGGATAGCTCTTCATCTCCTCCTTGATCAACTCAAGGGTCCTTTGTGCAGTGATATGATGTTGCTCCAAATCAACATGTTGTTCTAATCCTTGGTCATGCAATGGCCCTAATGGCATGCCCCCATAAGTTTCAATAAAAGGTACTAAAAGAATATGAGATGAAAGTGAATGCATAACTGGGATCAACTGAGGTGTGGGAATCTCTTGCAAGACCACAAGAGTTCCTCCAACTAGGACAATGGACTCTCCAACTACTGGTAAGAGAGTTTTCTACTCTTCTATCAATGTACCAGCGTTGGAATCTACCTCCTCTTCCTCATGAATCTCTTGAATCATGCATGGGACTATATATGTCAAGAGCATAAGACTATCTTGCAAAGATGCAAGTGTCTCTTCTTCAGATACAAGAACCTTTGCAGTTGGTGGTGAATGTAGTGACTCTTTGTCCAAAGTGACAAGAATTACATCCTCCCTTGTTTCCTTAGGAAATTTCTCTTTGTGACACATCTCTAGTTTTCTCACATCAAACTTCTTCCTCAACCTATGAAATAAATCTGAATATTTAGTCACCTTTGCGTGCTCCATGTGACCAAACCACCAATCATTGGCTTCGCCATATAGATGAAGTGTTTCAATCTGAATAACCTATTTTTCAGCTACAGGATGTAACCTTAAGAATGCATCTAAATATTTCCTCCAAGCCCTAAGAGTGCTTGAGGAATATCCATCAAATGTAGGAAAATAAAATCTATTGTGCCTCTTTCTTCTATTGCTGCTATAGAATCCTCTTTCTTTTTTGATTTTGAAGAATTGTTGGAGAGTTAGTTTCTCCTTGAATGATCTAGACTATGCTTTGTACTCTTCAAGATATATACTAAGAGTATCATGAGTCTTAGGTTCCATGTTTCTTCATTATTCATGACTATACCATTCACCTTCTTCAAAGAAAGTGGGCATAGTAGATCTATGACAAGATCTATGACTCTCCGGTTTTATTTTATGCTGATAGGAAGTGCTTGGACCTTCCTAATCAAATATTCTTCTTGGATCCTCCTTTTTCCTTTCCCTCTTCATTTGATTGACCTCCTTGGAGAGATATTGCAAGGATATAAAGAGAATAGTGGAAAAACTACAATCCTCCATCATGATAGATCTCTTCTATTTGCTTCTTCTTTTGATGCAGAAGATGAAGTGGCCACAAGCTGAGTGAGAGATCATGCTCCGATATCAATGTAATATCTGAAAAGGGAGAATGCAGTAATACTCAAACATAATATAATAACTGTAGCATGGTAAACAATAAATCTAAATACACATAATAATGCACAGAAATAGTTGAGCCATTTTATTATGTGGGAGGTGAAAAGTAACTACAACAGTGCTCAAAATATGAGACACTCCATCATGTGTGTATGAAAATTCCAACCCTTTCCAATTCGACCTATTGGTATTTTAAAGACCTTTACAACATGATATGAACTCATATTTTTCTAGATAATTCGAATTCCTAACTCTTGACACCTTGCATAACCTTAAAACATCAACTTTATGACAAACAAACAACTATCCTACTTGACAGTCCTATTTCAACTAGGACTCAAACTCTTCATTAATATCTTTAACAACCTTATCCTAACAACATTATCTATTTGAAATTACATCATTGACAAATTTATCATCACATGGTCGAATTTGGATGACGGGCTTGAGCTGTTCATGACCACTTTGCTAACCTCCACATAAGCAGGAAACCAAACCTTGTTTTTTAGGCATATGGTCTTTTGCATTCATTGAAAATTATGACCATCATGTACTCTTCATTTCGTGGTCATTTGATTTTTGAATTTTAATTTACATTCCAAAACTCCTCCTTAGGCTCCAGCTTTCCATAACCATCATCAAACTGTTCAAATGAACTGAAAATAGATTGCGCTACGAAAACAAGACAATTTCGTAGCGACGCCCTTTACCCATTTTTTATTCAAAATATTGACTTATTTCCTTAAAAATAATCTTCATTACCTTTAGATATATCCTCCATAGCAATATAAAACATTAATTCATATTTCTTCCCCCAAAAATGTGATGAAAAAGGGCAAGAAAAGTTGCTACAACAAATTATTCCTATTTATTCCCTGAAAATTAGGTCTTGGGACAGAGCCTTTATCTTCTCATAAATGATGTATTTTGATAGAATGAAGGATTTTTTTGTATTCCATTCTATCTAGAATAGAAACCTCTCTTTGTTTTTTTAAATACTTCTCCTGCTGTCCAGAAACTGTCTTTGAAAAACATGTGTAAAACAAGAAAACTCTGTTTTCTGAAAATAGGGCTTCAAAGAAAGCCTTATATCTCCCACTGCATAATGTATTTAAATACACTAAGAGAGTTTTTTGTATTCAGGGATGTTAGGAAGAAAATTTTCTTTCAGTTTTCAAAAATTCGTTTTCAGTTTCCCGAAAACCTCTTTTGAAAGTTACTACTAAAGCCAAAACACTGAATTTTTCTCTTCATGGTGAAAGGCTGCTTCAGCAGTTTTGTAGCATGCTATGAAACTGCTGTGCAAGAAAATTTCTTGAAAATTTATTCAAAATTAATGCCTTGGATATGTTTAAACTTCATAACAACTGATATTTATCAAAAAAACTATAGTAACAATATGATCTTCACCCAAAATTGTCTTCTCCAGCTCATGGATAGATCATTTTCATATGTGTCATGTCCACCAATAATTTTCAAACGTTTAATGATTCCAATGATCACTTAAAATCCATTTTTTTGACCTTCATGATGTCTCTAACCTTGTTGTAAAACCTGCTGATCATGTCCCTTATCTATCCTGAAAACTAGAAACATGTTTCTTGCAATATAGTTGTAACCTTCATTTATGCTCATTGAAACTATCTGCTAACCAACTTGTGCTCAAAAACATGTGGCAATGTCTTATTCAACTCATGTGACTTCTCCCTTCCAGTTGTGCCCAAAAAAAACCTTTGAAGAAGTGCCAAACTGTTAACATTGCTGCTCTACGAAACTGTCTGTTGTTTTCGTAGCGCAGAACTTCACCTTTGAAAACCTTACTTGGAATATTCATTTTATTTTATTTTTCTATTGGATCTTCACTTATGGTCATTATACATTCTTAAAAAGCATCAAGGTTTAAAAAAAACACCCTTTCACCCTTTGAAAACTTGCAATATTGATCAAACTCCATCCTACAGCAGTTTCGTAGCGCGCTACAAAACTGCTGTGCATGACACCTACAGCAGTTTCGTAGCCCGCTACGAAACTACTGTGTGTCTCATATTTACACAGTTTCTTCATAATATTTAAACCTTGAGAATATCTACAGTCTTTAGTGAGGACTTTGATAACACTATAATTCAAATTTTCCATGGTTTCCAAAAGTGATGACCTTCCCAAAACAAAATTATATCATGCATTTGTTACTTACTGTCTTACTTCTATTGTAGCTGACTTTATTCAGAGTTTTCCAATTTGATTTCAAGATCCTCAATGTGCCTCTTTAACCTCTTGTTAGTATCCCTTAAATTAACATTTACCCTTCTCACAAACTTGGCCTCTTTGATTGCAGGGACACTGCCTCGTTCGATTTCAGAGTAAAACTGCCTCGCTTGATGAATGAAAGAGAAGCTTTTGTTTCCATTTACCATGAGCTTACCATTTGGGAAGGGTATGCATCATATGTTTCTTTCATGAGACAATAAAACCAAAACTATCCCCTTTCAAATTTCAAAATGACATAAGACAAATGAGCTCAAATGAATGTTATGATGGCTATGAATGGTTGCATGTGTGAGTAAAGACTCGTGGCTAGCACCTAACCATGAATGATTAATGGAATTATGGTGGATTTGATAAATGACAAGATATGCTATGAATCCCCGATTTCGTAGCACACCCAATGTAATTTCAGTGTTTTGTGCTATGAAATGACCAGTGTTTTCATAGCGGAAAAGTAGTTTTTTACACTGTCTGCGCTAAGAAAACGTGGTTTCGTGGCTTATTTGGAAATTTTTGCAAAGTGACTAAACACATGATTTTCGAAACATGAAATGGGACCCTTGAAATGTAAAACAAATTTGTTGGACCTTATTTGATGATGGTAATAAAACTCTAACCTTATGACATACACTCTAAAAACATGGAAATGACTTGACCCCTATTCTAAGACCACGATTTAAGAACAAATAAAAACTATCCAAGTTTGGAAAATTTTTTATAGTGATAATAGTGGCTCCACTTGGGATAGTGTGCCCCTGTGGTACACTAAGAACCCGTAGCTCCAGTGCTGCTATCCATCCTTTAAAATAAAACTCTAACATTCTGCTCAATCTGCTTCAAACTTTTATGTCCTTCACCTCGGGCTCAAATTTGTTGGTCTCTGCAAGAAGGACTCAAACCGCATCTACTAAAAATGCTCATTAAACCTACCTTGAGCTTATTTGTAAATTCCTATCTCTTCTATCAGCTGCAATTTCCACTTTAGCTCAGGCAACATGATATTTCCAATAAATCCAATCAGTTTTCTTTTCTGATATATGAAGCTCTTGACCACATTCAACCTCAAAATAACTATGATAGTGAGATGACCAAAGAAACTTATAATGTATTTGATATTCATAATGCAAATGAAAATGAAATACTGGTGTGCAAATCTTTGCCATGTATTCATCTATAGGATCAAAGAAAACATGGTTATTTTGATGATCATTGTAACATTCTATATCTTCGGACAACTGATTCTCAACCACACAAGATTCATTTGATATGCTATCCAACTGCTTTTCTGAATGATTCCCATAGACAATGAAATTTTCTTCATTATTATGATCATTCTTTGAAGTAGGCTGCTGCAAAGTATGACATAAATAATCAACCTTTTTCTCTGCCTGAGGATTGTAGCAAGCAATTTCCAATATTTCTTCTTGCTGTTTGAAATGATTCTCATACTCATGATGATCAAAGGATTGACCAACCTGCTGCAAATTTTCTTCAAACTCAGAGGATGTGTCATAATTTTCATAAGTAAAGTCCTGCTGGGTTTCATTTTCATGTAAGGGAGATATTATCCTTTCTTCTTGGTGTTATTATTGTTGATGAAAGGTATTGTCATGAAGGGCTTCTAAAATTTCCTCATCCATAAACTCATCATCTTCATAAAAATTCTCCAAATATTCAATAAAACTCTCAGAGTGTTTACAACAGTCTTTGACCATAAATAAAGAGGGATGACATCCTTTATACATCTCATAGAATTCATCATGAATAGGGAAAATTTTAAGGATGGACATTTATCTTCAAGTTTAAAAACTTGGCGGATCTTAGTAGTCCCCAATATGTGAATTGTAAAAAATTTTATGTTAATTTTATAAAAATATTTAGTATTGTAATCATTTTATATTAGTGTATATAATTTTTTGGCGATTTTTAGGGTAAAATTTTTTTATACTATAAAATTTGGGCGAAATAATTTTTTTTTAAATGGGAATTGGCGAATATTTTTTTGGGAAAAAGCATAGAAAATTAGCCCACCTGTGAATATTAGCCCCTAAAATTTTCCATGATCATGAAAATTAGCCAGAGAATATAATGAACCATTTGCTAAACCTTAATACCAAGACCATGCTTTTCCTTCTAGAGTAGTCATAAACATCTTCATAAGACAGTCTTCAGGGATCTGAACCTTAAAACTATGTACATGCAGATGAAACCTAACCAAATGAAGAGCAACATTGTCTTTATTTTCATCTTTTAATATTGGAAGATCATCTAACCATTCAACCTTTGGCATAGGATTTGGAAAACCAGCGATATGAGACCAATTCATAGGAGCATACCTGGAATTCATTATTGCAATGGAACTCATCTTGAAAATTCATCAAGCTAATGATCTTCTAGTAGTGGAGTCACCTTCCAATTTGATTATTTGATGTGTGGAGTCACCAAGGTATTTTTTTAGCCTCAAACAGATTCTGAGCTCCTGATACCTTCAAGAGTTCAGCTTCATGATTTTCGGGAGATGTATATCTTCAGACTCCCGGCAGACACACCAAAATTTTATCTCAAAAATCATACCCTGATAGGCTACTATTCAAGGAGACTTTGAGTAACTATTTCAAACAAAACTTTTAGTTGAGGCTTATCCTCCTCAACCTGATAGGGCTCTCTCAATAGGTTAATGATTTGTAAATAAAGATCATATGGCTAACTCTGTGAATAAACTGAATAAAGTGAATAATTGGTTGTACTACTAATCAACAAAAATCTATTGGGTAAATGGATTCAAATGTGCTTTCACAAAACATAAAGATCAGTTTCATATGGAAGTCAGGGCATTTTAGGGTTTAGATGCATCAATAGAATAGTAGGACAGAGAATAAACACAGTTCATGAACATATGAAGGAAGTTAGAGCACCTTCAGTGAATTCTAAGTAACATAAATTCATGCCACTACAAGTAATTTAAAGAGAAACATCATGAGACAATCAAACATCCATAACCCTTTCTGAATCCTGAGTGATGAAACAAAAATCTCTGTATTAAGATAAAAACACAGTTCTCTGATATCACAAAAAGTATGCTTGTTCAATGAAAATTCCAACCCTTTCCAATTCGACCTTTTGGTATTTTAAAGACCATTACAACATGAGATGAGCTCATATTTTGCTAGATAATTTGATTTCCTAACTCTTGACACCTTGCATAACCATAAAACATCAAATTTATGACAAACAGACAGTTATCCTACTTGACAGTCCTATTTCAGCTAGGACTCAAACTCTTCATTACTATCTTTAACAACCTTATCCTAACAACATTATCTATTTAAAATTACATCATTGAAAAATGTATCATCACATGGTCGAATTTGGATGATGGGCTTGAGCTGTTCATGACCACTTTGTTGACCTCCACATAAGCAAGAAACCAAACCCTATTTTTTAGGCATATGGTCTTTTGCATTCATTGAACATTCTGACCATCATGTACTCTTAATTTCATGGTCCTTTTCTTTTTGAAGTTGAATTAACACATGCCAAAACTCCTCCTTAGGCTCCAGCTTTCCATAACCATCATCAAATTGTTCAAATGAACTAAAAATAGACTGCGCTATGAAAACAAGACAGTTTCGTAGCACTTTTCGATCGCTGCCCTTTACCCCTTTTTTCTTCAAAATATTGACTCCTTTCCTTAAAAATAATCTTCACTACCTTTAGATATATCCTCCATATCAATTTGAAACCTTAATTCATATTTTTACCCCCCAAAATGTGATGAAAAAGGGCAAGAAAAACTGCTACAACAAATTATTCCCGTTTCTTCCCCGAAAATTAGGTCTTCGGACAGAGCCTTTACCTTCTCATCAATGATGTATTTTGAGAAACTGTAGGTTGTTTTATTCCATGCTTTCTAGAATAAAAACCTCTCTTTTTTCTTTTAAATACTTCTTCTGTCGTCCAGAAACTGTCCTTGAAAAACATGTGTAAAACAGGAAAACTTTGTTTTCTGAAAATAGGGCTTGAAATAAATCCTTATATCTCCCACTTCATAATGAATGTAAATAAACTGAGAGAGGTTTTTGTAGTTAGGGATGTTAGGAATAAAAAAATCTTTCATGTTTCAAAATTTTTTTTTTCCGTTTCCCGGAAACCGCTTTTTAACGTTACTACTAAAGCCAGAAAACATAATTTTTCTCTTCATGGTGAAAGGTTACTTCAGCAGTTTCGTAGCGTGCTATGAAATTGCTGTGCAAGAAAATTTCTTGAAAATTTATTCAAAATTAATGCCTTGGATATTTTTAAAATTCATAACAACTGATATTTATCAAAAAAACTATAGTAACATGACCTCAAGAATATGATCTTCACCCAAAATTGTCTTCTGCAGCTCATGGATAGATAATTTTCATATGTGTCATGTCCACCAATAATTTTAAAACATTTAATGCTTCCACTGAAAGCTGAAAATCCATGTATTCAACCTTCATGATGTCTCTAACCTTGTTGTAAAACCTGTTGATCATGTCCCTTATCTGTCCTGAAAACTAGGAACATGTTTCTTGCAATATAGCTGCAACCTTCATTTATGCTCCTTGAAACTATTTGCTGACCAAATTGTGCTAAAAAAAATGTGGAAATGTCTTTTTGAACTCATGTGACCTCACCCTTCTAGCTGTGTCCAAAAAAAACCTTTCAATAAGTGCCAAAAATTGTTAACATTGCTGCGCTATGAAACTGTCTGCTATTTTCGTAGCGCAGAACTTCACCTTTGAAAACCTTACTTGGAATCTTCATTTTCCTTTGTTTTTCTATTGGAACTTCACTTATGGTCATTATACATTATTCAGCAGCATCAAGGTTTAAAAAACACACCCGTTCACCCTTTGAAAACTTGCAAGATTGATCAAACTGCATCCTACAGTAGTTTCGTAGCACGCTACGAAACTGTTGTGCATGACACCTACAGCAGTTTCGTAGCGCGCTATGAAACTGCCGTGTGTCTCATATGTACACAGATTTTTCATCATATTTAAACCTTGAGAATATCTACAGTTTTTAATGAGGAATTTGATAACACTATAAGTCAACTTTTCCATGGTTTCCAAAAGTGATGACCTTCCAAAAACAAAATTATATCATGGATTTGTTACTTACTATCTTACTTCTGTTGTAGCTAACTTTCTTCAGAGTTTTCCAATTGGATTTCAAGATCCTCAATGTGCCTCTTTAACCTCTGGTTCGTAGCCCTTAAATTCACATTTACCCTTCTCACAAAATTGGCCTCTTTTATTGCAGGGACACTGTCTCGCTTGATTTCAAAGTAAAACTGCCTCGCTTGATGAATGAAAGAGAAGCTTTGGTTTCCATTTACCATGAGCTTACCATTTGGGAAGGGTATGCATCATATTTTTCTTGCATGAGACAATAAAACCAAAACTATCCCCTTTAAAATTTCAGAATGACATAAGACAAATGAGCTCAAATGAATGTTATGATTGCTATGAATGGTTGCATGCGTGAGAAAAGACTCGTGGCTAACACCTAACCATGAATGATTAATAGAATTCTGGTGGATTTGATAACTAAAAAGACATGCTACGAATCCCTGATTTCGTAGTGCGCTCAATGTAATTTCAGGGTTTTGCACTACGAAATGACCAATGTTTTCACAGCACAAAAGCAGTTTTTTACACTATCTGCGCTACGAAAACGTGGTTTCGTGGCTTATTTGAAAATTTTTGCAAAGTGACTAATCACATGATTTCCGAAACATGAAATGGGACCCCTAAAATGTAAAACAAAGTTGTTGGACCTTATTTGATGATGGTAATGAAACTCTAACCTTATGACATAGACTCTAAAAACATGAAAATGACTTGACCCCTATTCTAAGACCGCGACTTAAGAACAAATACAAAATGTCCAAGTTTGGAAATTTTTTTATAGTGATAACACCTTTTTCAAAGCATCTAAGATGATTCACCCTTGCATCCATGGAGTTTGTTACGAGTCCCATTTAGTCTAGCTACAGTGTTCCATCCATATTTGCATCGCATTCATCCCATTTTTCCCACATTTGACCTCCAACTATACTACTCTATCTTTGAAAAGCCTCTGTCTCATTAATATACCATCTCATTTAAAATCAATTCAGTCGCTTCCAGGTAAACTATGCATATTATGGTTTGACAAGGGAAGTCACCCGTCCGCCACTCATCTTATTTCCTTTCATCATCATTCCTTCAGTTAGTCCATCAGTCACTTTACTATCATCTGTCGTGCCTTTGTTGCAGAATCCTCATTTCCTCAACTACAGTGAGCCCTCTTCTGTCTACTTCAACACATTTATTCCAGAAGCATGGTCTAGAGGGCAGTGTACCTTGGCTCCCTCTTTCATCATTTTTTGGTGCCTCAGATCAAGTAAAGGGAATAATTATTTACCTTTAACCTGGTTGTTTCTTGTGTGTTCGAGTCCAACTCATTATAGCATGATCGAGAATCGTACACTTGATGGTCTAGTGATCCAGTAGATTATACCAGTGTTGCTTGGGTGTGTGTGAGATGGTCCATACCTCATGAGGGGATGCCCCTTTAGGTATCCCCCCAAATCTATGATGATAGAAGATCATGATATAGCCTCAAATCAAGTTCTGTAGATTTTATGGGTTCGGTTCTAGCCACTTGTAGCACTCCCAACATGCATGTCTCCTTTAGATGATCCACTCGGAACTTCAGAGCCCTTTCATGTTCAACAGGGCTTCTTTGGTTTTGATTCCCCCTCATAATGTTATTTTGAGGGGAATTATGTCTCATGTACTTGAATATTATTGTATTCATTCTTGTCCTTTGTTCTTCTAGGCACAATATTTATATGGGATTCATTGTATTATTTTTCGGCCCATTGATGCTATCATATCATGTATCATGTATCATGTACTTTTTTTATCAGACACACATTGTTATCTGCACCATTATTATTGTTACTCCTTTATCTCGGCGGGTATGGGTATGCCTCTCCCACCTCATTTTATATCATGTACTCCAAAATAAAAGGATAATTATATTAGATTAGTAGGTCTCGCCCATCCATCCCTTTTTCCTTCTTTGTATTGCTTCAATTGTATCTCTCTCTCTCCGTCTCTTTCTCTCTCTGACTCCCCTTTGGTGTCTCGTGGAAGTGTAAACTACAACATATTTAAGTCATATGATTTTCTCCTAACACTCATTCGTTGGGGGGTAATTTGTTATCACCTAAAAAATGAACACCTGCCATTTCTAACTAGTTGGATCGAGATGCACCATTGCAGATTAACTCTACCATAGTAAAATCACTTTCACCATGGGAAATAATTTAATAAACCATTTTATTAGATTATCTCTGAATAAAATAAAAAATACCCATGAGAATAATTGAAAAAATCATTATTTATTTAATTTTCTCTAGGAATAATTTTTAAATCATTATTTTATAATTATTCCTTGTCACATTCGACTAAATCACCTACGAATAATTAAATAAATCACTATTTATTTGTTATTCCTTAATTCTATATTTGGAATAATTGTTAAATCAATATTTAATCATTATTTCAACTTCACACCTTCTTTAATCCTCGTGAAATAATCAATAAATCATTTTATTTGTTAATTATTTATAAATAAAGATATTTGACCATTTCCCTCTCCAAAAAATACAGTAAAGTATTCGTAACGGTTATATCTTGATTTTGTCAATAGTTTTTTTATTATTTCTCATTTTCAAGATCAACCCAATACTTTGTGATAAATAAGAGGTTTTTCCATTCATTTTTCACCATGATCACTATCATCATCACCACTATCATCTTCTCACATTCGAGCTACCACTTGAGTTCCATTATTTGTTTTAGGTTTTTCACATATTGAGAGAAAATATCACTGAAGTATAAGGACATCAAAGGACCCATACCATAGAGGGGGATTTGCATACCCTTGTTGTAGATATCCTTCACGAGGTGTTTTTAATAAAATTAGTATTCATTCAAATATTTCTTCCATTAGGTTATTACATAAGATATTTCTTGTTGTTTCATGTCTTGGATTGCATACACTATTTTTTCTATAGGGTTTTCTCGTTTTTTAATTGTGTATTTGAAGCGTAAAAATCCATATTTTGTTGTTAGGGTCACTTATCACTAATTAATTAAGTGAATAATTTTTGGTACATCTTCCCAAAGTATTTTCGCTAACACTACATAAATTAGTTTTTATATCCTTCTCTTCAAACCCCTAAGGTTCATCCATGTAGACTTCTTCCTTAAGTAAGCCATATAAGAATGCGGTATTGCCATCCATTTGATTCAGGCTCCATCCTTGATTTGTAGCAAGAGGTTTTATAGATTGTGTAGTGGTGTATCGGGAATTAGGATAAAAAATATCTTCATAGTCGATTCCTTTATTTTGTGAGAAGCCACAAGCCACAAACCTTGTCTTTTATTTCTCAACACTTCCATCAACTCCATGTTTGATATTGTATATCCATTTCGACGTGAATATGGACTTGTCCCTGGTTCTAGGCACCACTTCCCAAACATTTTTCTTCATGATTGGTTCATATTCCCTATCCATGTCATCTTTCCATACCTAGTGCTTCAAATCTTCTTAGAAAGTGAAACATAAAATTAGAATGATAATACTCATGCAAGCCAAGTATCCTTGATACTTGGTAGGCTTCTTACTTTCTTGAAAATTTCTTCTTATTTTTTGCGCCTTGAAGAGTATCTCAAAGCCATATTGGTATTTTCTTTTATATAAAGGGATCACAAGGAGGTTGATCAATTGGATCCATCGGGCCAACAAAATTGGGCATAGTTTTATCCATCAGAGGTTCTTGAATTTTAGCAGTATCATCATCCTTCCTTGTGATGGGGAGATCCATTTATTTTCTGAGGGAATATTCTTCATCAAAGGTAAAATCTCTACTCACTACTAAATCTCTTTGATTGGCTACATAAATTTGATATGCCTTTGAAACCTCAATATATCCAACAAATACACCTTTCTTCCTAAAGGCATCCAATTTGTTCCTTTTCTCTTTTAGTACACGAAAATATACTGGATAGCCAAATTTTCTAAAATTTCGAACATCAGGTTTCTTACCAGTGAAGATTTATTCAGGTGTATTATAATTCAAGCTTTAATGAGGACTCCTATTTAGAAATTACATAGTAGTGTGCACAACTTCTCCCACTTAGAACTTTGCCAGGACTTGATCATGAATCATGGGTGGCTTCCATAATTGCACGATTCTTTCTCTCGAGAAACCCATTTTTTGTGTGGATTGTATGGAATAATGTGCTCCCTCTTAATACCTGCCTCTTTGAAAAGTTCATTGAATTCATTAGACTGATATTTTTCTCTATTATCACTTGTCAATGTATTGATATTCATTTCTATATGATTCTCCACCAATGTTTTGAACAAGTGAAACCATCTAAATACTTTATCTTTCTTCTTCAAGAAATAAATGAAATTTTTGAGAGAGAAGTCATCCACAAATATCACATAGTATAAGTATCCTCCCAATGAATTCAGGACCATGTCATAATGTATTAATTGAATAATATCAATTGTCTTTATCTCACTAGAAGGGAACGGTCCCATTGTATGTTTTCTTGTTGCACAACCTTGACAAACTCCTTCATAATTCATATGAAATTTGGGCATCCCTATGACAAAATTCCTTACACTCAGTAAGGATTTTTAATATAAATGAGAAAATATCCGGTGCCATAGATCACATTGAATAGATGTGTCATTTTCAAAATCGCCCAAAGGACTTCACCAAATTGATAGAAAATATCAACACTAAACCCAAGCATTAAAGCATCTCCAAATTTCTTAATCCATGCAAGTACCTTTCAATCAGTGGAATCTAATTTTAATCCTTTGGCCTCCATTGTAGAAATATATACAAAATTATTATTCAAATAAGGAAAATAAAAAATATCTTGAAGGTGTATGGTTCGAACATAGTTCAAGTGAAGATTAACAATTCTTATTTCCTTAACAAAGTAGGTGGAATTATCTCCAAGAATAATATTTATATTAGTCTTCTTCTCAACTAAATTTGAGAGAACCTCCTTATATCTAGTGAAATTACTTGAGGCTCCACTATGAATTAACCATTGACCTAACGTGTCTAGAGGAGAGGTAGTAGATAAAGCAGAAATGGGATAATACTCACCTTGTTTTTCAACAATATTATTTTCATTATACATGGAATTTCTTGTCCTCTTGGGAGGTCAATTATTTCCTTCTCGAGCAGTACAAACATTTAATTTTCCTTCGTAGATAGACCTGTAATTTCTTTGATTATTGTTGTTGTCCCTTTGAGGATTTTTCTCGTGAGGAAATTCTCTAGAATAGTGTCCAAACTTGTTGAAATTGAAGCATTTTCCTTTGACTTTTCCTTTGAATCCCTTATTATATACAAAACCATGCCTTCTTAAATTTTATTTACCTATTGAAGCCTCGAAATTCACTTCAACAACATGGGGGATGACCACCTGGTTCAGACCTTAAAGCAACTCCTTTTCCATTTGTAATGGTGGCTTTGAATGTTTTAAGTAGGTCCAGTTACCTTCTCTCAATATCCAATGGCTTAAAATATAGCTTTTTTATACCAATGGGAAAGAGACATCATATCATTTCTCTTGATGATCAGGCAAGAGAGTGATCCTTAAGCTAATTTGGGGCTTAACCAAACCACAAATAAAGTTTTGCCTCTTTAGGAAGAGGACTTCTAGCAATGTAGAATTAAATCAAACTGAAAAATTATTCTAAAATGAAAGAAAAGGGAAATTTATCATAATCCTATCTCAATTAGGCAGATGTAGATCTAACCCAACTGAGAGTATGATATTTTAAATAATTGGGATTCAAATATTTCTAGATTATAATGAATATCAAGCTAACAAAAAAGTTCAGTTAACTGATATTATGTATGTCAAAACACATCCTATTCAGATACCTCTTAACTAAGACAATCAACCAACAAAATTTAGGAAGTAGTTCACAAAAATTATGTTGATTTTTAAATCAGTAATTCGAATAATCAAACAAAAATATGAGGAAATATTTCACAACACATCACTATTCGTTAAATCGATATTAAAAGACAGATTTCTGAGTAAATATTTACTTAGAAATCAGAATTTAACTCTTAAGAGTAGAGATAAATAATAACATATAATTGAGGCAAATTACTCATACCAACAAAAGTGCACAAACATGAATAAAATGACACATTCATGCCATGATAAAATTAAACTAGTATTTAAAACAATAATATTACAAATACCAACATCCAATGTGTGGTGTGACTCAAGGAACATATAATGTGTGGTATATCTCTTTTCTTTGTTAATTTATTCTAAATATGAATTGCAACAACTAGTAAGGTGTGAGCGAGAAACTGTTAAAAGATTTAACAGTAAATTATCTATTTTCAGTTTTCTACAAATTATATGTTTGTTATAGAACATGTCATTGAAGATTTCATAAAGGATTTGTGGAATAGTTTATACGTGCAATCTATTTTTTGAATGTTGTTTACTTTTCATAAATAGAGTTTGTATAAAGATCCAACATCATAGTTGTGTGACTGATTTAGGATAGGATTATTTCCTAGAATAGGTACCAGCTATCCATCTTCATTCATTTGTAAAATTTGCTCCCTATACTACGAATTTAACCACACAATTTATACTTTCCACAACTTTCCAAATCCATGAAAGTCTTAAAGGATATAAAAAATCATTTCAAAATATTTGAGAAGCCATCCCACCACTCAAACAAGCCCTTTAAATTTTGAAATGAACTATGATGTGTAAGGCTTAATCCTTATGCAGTCAAGGGGTGAATCCTTGTGCTTACATTTTTGGTGCCCTTTTTGGGGAGGCGAATTGAAGTTTATCCTTGGGTGAATGACAAAGTTATAATTTTGGTTCTAAGGTGTACAATTCCAATTGTATTTTTAGACTTCTTTACACCTGACAACTCCTTTGTTGAAGTTATGGCTCCTAGAAGGACTAGAACCAGGGCTAACCCATATTCCCCTTTGAGAATCTCAGTTTTTGACCCTAAAAATATAATCAAGAAAAAGAGTAAACAAAAGTTTGCTACCTCTACTACTATTTTCTCAAAGGCTGTCCCTAAAGAAGTCCTGCAAACTTTATCCCCTCATTTTGTGGAAAATCTTGTACCTCCCTTGTTTTCCATCCAACAAACAGTACCTACATCACAAGTTGGTGCTTCATCATCTGTTGTTCACAACCCACCAATTGTTGTTCCACAAATCCCTAAAACTCACACCATGGTAGGTCCAAACCCACCCCCTAACTTGATCGATGCAATTGTTGCTGCAAGGTATGCACCTTTGGTTTTACCTCAGCCGATGAATGCATTACCTGCAGTAGATTATCTCAAGTACATGCCCAAGTTTAGTGGTGAGGGAGAGGTAACATCTGAATAACACGTTGCTTATTTTTATGCCTATGCTGACAAACTGAATATTAAGCATGAAGATGGATGGATGAGAGTTTTTTTTCGGAGTCCTGAGGGTGATGTTAGGAAATGGTTCAGATCCTCTACACTCGGTAGCATCACTTGAATTGAAACCCTAGATGATAAATTTTTAAGGAAATGGGGCGATAAGAAATATTTTATGTATTATATCACTGAATTTGGTGCAATAAAAAGAAAATAAGGAGAATCAGTTTCTCATTTTTCCAAGAGATTCAATAAGATGTATAGTAAAATACCTACTGAAATCAAGCCTACTAAAGCTTCAGCCAAAAGAACTTATGTTGGTGCCTTTGATCCTAATTTTTGTTTATTATCGAGAGAAATAATATCTACAAAACTAACACAAATGCAGGACAATGCACTGGAGGTAGAATATAATGTGTTAGAAGCCGATAGGCTAAAAGGAGGGATTGAAAAAGAAAAAAGAAATCAAAAAGTTGAAGTTTCAACTTCAGGAAATTTAGACATAGATCCTAAGTTAGATGAGCTGACCAAGATGGTCAAGTCATTGAATACTGAGATTTCCAAGCTCAAGATGGAAGAAAGACCAGATACTACTAGAAATGTTTCATTTGATCAGCCTAATAGGAAGCAATTTAGAAGACCTAATGTTCCTCAAATTTTGCAATGAGAAAGGAGAGATGTTGATGATAAAAAATTTCAGCCTCCTTTGTAGAATGCTATGTTTGAAGATGAAGAGGAAGCTGAAAGGTTGGAGAAAGTTGTTGATATAAATTTTCTGAGAGTTAAAGATGGGTGGATTCATTTTACACAAGAAGAGTATGAGGATTTCATGTCATATACTCAGAATAATGAAGTGGTTCTTGATCATTCCATGATTTCAGCTGACCATAAGAGTAGACACAATTTTAGATAAAAAAATATTGATGATAATCCAAAGCCTGTTGCACAACCCAAGAATAATAAGGACACAGTTAGAATTCTAGCAGGAAAGCAAGTTGGTGAAGAGAGATTACCAGAAATTCTGACAGTAGTTAATACTCCTTCACTTGAGGTAAAAATTTCTCACAAACTGCCCCTTTTTTTCAATTTTGAGAATGAAATACAAAAGATAAAGATTATTGTTCCTCTTGTAGAGCTCATGAAAAATTATCATTTCAAAAAAACCTTTATGAAAGTTCTTCAACTCCCACCTATCAAAGTAGATTATAATTTTTTTAACCTTCAAGATGACAAGCCCACTATAATTTTAGGTCCATTGGTAGAAGACATAGATGAATCGACCCCTCTCTTCTATTTATATCTGAATATTCATGATAAGATCTTGCATAATTTCCTAATGGACTCTCGAGCCTCTCATAATTTAGTTCCCAAGGTAGTCATCAATTAACTAGGTCTTGAAGTAACTATAGAGTACCAAGATCTCTGCTCCTTTAATTCCTGGAAATTTAAATGCCTTGGTGTCATCAAAGACCTTGCAGTAAGCCTCTTTTAGTTACCCATGAGAGGGATGGTGATGGATATTTTTTTAGCTGACATTCCTCCTAGGTTTGGCATGTTACTTTCTAGGTCATGGATTAGAAGGTTGGGATAAACATTACAAATGGATCTCACTTATGCTATTGTACCTATTTTTTGAGGAGAGAAAAGAAGACTTTATAGAGAAGCTCAGTTGGCATAAATCATTAGTGACAACAAAGACCCCACTAATCATCCAATTTATGCTAGAAAAATTCATGTTGTTTCAAGCATTTTACACATGGATAATGTTGTCCTATCTACACAAAAATTTCATATTTTGAAGCCTGCTAAATAAAGGATCAGTCGTAAAGGTTCTCAGCTATGGAAAATGTACTTTGATGTCTCATGTTCTAAAGAAGGAGCTAGTGCAAGAATATTTATCATTTATCATTTGAAATATAGCTCCAATTTTTCTTTCAAACTTGAATTTAAAGCAACTAACAATGTGGCTGAGTATGAAGCTCTGCTAATTGGTTTAAAAACAACAAAAGATATGAATATACCAGAAATTTCTATTTTTGGAGATGTTGAACTTATTGTTCAACAAATCATAAATGGTTATCAAAATAAGCATCCCAGACTCAGAGATTACTGAAATGAAGTATGGAGCATTGTAGAAGACTCATTAATGGATTTTAACCTTTATTTTGTTCTAAGAGAAAGTATATTTTCGTTGACTCACTTTCTATTTTAACAAACTCATTCAATATTCTAATACCCATGAAGCTTAAATATGAAGTGGAAGTCAGTTTCATACCTAACATTCCTAATAATGTCAATCATTGGAAAGTTTTTGAAGATGATCAGGAAATTAGAATATTCATTGAAGTTGCTGAAGAGTTTTTTGTCCTAAATATTGATCAAGATGAAGGTTTCATGAAGGATGATGTTGATTTGAAAGACACCAAAAATCTGCAAAAACAGATTGTTGATTAGCTTATTGTTCAACTACCTACCAATCATATTCCCAAGGGGTTAATCCCTCTTGAGAAGCTCTTTGATCACAATGATGTGTCATTCAAACCACATTTGGCTGAAACAGAAGTAGAATTGGAAGATTTCAATTTGGGCATAGAAAAAGAACCAAGGTATGTGAAGTTGCCAAAATCTTTATCAGAAGAAATAAAGGCTGAATACCGCAAGTTGTTTTGTGATTTTTTCGATGTTTTTGCCTGGAAATATGAAGATATTAAGACATATAATACAACTATAATTGAGCATAGAATACCATTGAAGGATGGTACTAAGCCTTTCCAGAAGAAATTAAGAAAAATTAATCCACTACTTTTACCAGTGATGGAGAAGGAAGTGAAGAAACGTTTGGACGACGAAATCATCATTCCATTGAGATACTTAGATTGGGTTGCTAATCTAGTTCCAGTAATAAATAAGATTTGTGAAGTCATACTATTTGTATATTTACAAAATCTTAGCAAATTCTCCAAGAAATATAATTATCCATTGCCAAAGATGGAGCATATTCTTCAAAAGGTAATTGGTTCAGACATAATTTCCATGTTAGATGGGTTCTCCCGGTACAATCAAGTTTCAGTTTTGCCAGAATACTGAGAGAAGACAAAATTCACTACTCCTTGGGGAACATTCTTGTATTCAAATATTCCATCGAGCTTATGAATGTCCGAGCTAATTTTCAGCGTGCTATGGACTTTTCATTCATTGAAGAAAATGAAATTTTCTTGGTGATCTATTTAGATGATATTACTGTTTTCTCAGTGTAATGTTCCTACTTAGCCTTAGCTAAGAGGAAAATTCAATTTTTTTTTAATTTATGTTTCATGAATAAATGAATAAAGGAGGACATGTAAAACTCCTAAAAAGTCTGAAAAAATCAATGCCCATGTGAACAAAGACAAATCAGGGCTATGTAAATAATCACTTGCAGGTGTGATAGAGGTTTGAGCTAAAGAATGGGTCAACCTTGACCAAATCAACAGCGCTGTCTAGGTTCATTGCATCTCCAAAGGGGACAACGCAGTTCTATAAGGGAGCCTCTAATGTGAAAAGGGCTAACTCATCAAATTTGTTTAGGGTTTGCAAGATATTTCTCATCTTATAAAAGGAAAAGGAGAGCAGCAAGAGAAGGTTGTTGATAGATTATATTTTTGAGTATTTGTTTGCTTAGACAAATACCATTCTCTGTTGTTGAGTGGAGGATTGTATCTGGAATTCCTGTGCAGGAGTTTCAACTCTTCCTTTGATGAGTCAAGGAGGAAAGTTTGATGAAATGAACCACTATTAGGCTTGAGTTCAAGCTTCTACTTACATTGGTAGCACTGATCCATTGAGGGATTTGCTGTCTCTGCAAGCTGCAGCAAGTGGTGATCTAGATCTGCAGAGATCTAGTGTATTTTGAGAGCCTCTCTCCATGGAGTGGGTCCTCTTACCTCCTAGAAGAGTGTATCATTTCTTGTACTTCAAATCTGCAATTATTTAGTATTTTTCTATGTCTTTTGAGCTACAGCGTTGTCCCACCGGGAAAATTGCATTATTTATGTATGAGGGTTTGGAGGTTGTCTTTCTCATAGTTTAGATCATAGATATCTTGTTCTGGGCTTGCCTTCCACTTGGTGATACATGGATTGGCTTGCTGATCTATGTTATGTTTAGATCTAATCCATTGTAATGAAATCTCATATTCAAAAATTTACTGCAGCAGTTTCCAGATCTGCAACTTGTTTCTCAAATCTACTCTTATTCATGCATGATTTTGTCAAAATTCCAAGTGGATCATATAGAGAAAACTATAGAGTTTCCAGATTTGATTTTTTGTCCATAGATCTACTCTAGATCTAATTTTTAACTCACATCTACTGAACCTCCTGAAAAATAACGTTGTTGAAGCATTTATGCAAATATAGATGTGCTTCTGCTCTGTTTTCTGAAGATTTACTATTGTATTGGCTCATGCTTTCTACTGTATAATGAAAGGGATTTATCATAATGATTACTTGATAATTTAATACTGAGATATCATTTATATTGCTGATATCCACTAAAAATTAGCTAAAACTGCACAATTCCTAAAGTAGTTCTTGCATTTGACTGCAGCCTTCCCCTTTGGGTGCTTTTTAGCTAGTCTACTTTTTGGGAGATCTGTTTAATGTGCCTAAACTGATTATTTTATGATGAAATTCCATATATAAGTCAAATAAAACATAAATGAGGGGAACCCAGCCCTAATCTACATTAATTTTTCTCATTTTTACTTATACAACGTTTTCCTTGAACACCTTGTTGAAATTACTAAAAAGGGGTTATTCCAAGTTCTATAGACAGAGTCTACAGTTGGCCAGGTAGCCTCTGGATCTCACCCTTTATCTGAAAGGTGAAATATCTAGTAAATGCCTTTTGATTCTATCTCTGAAATAGAATCTTGAGAATCCCAAAAAAGGAATATTACAGTGGTATCGGAGCTCCACTCTTGGCACAACCTGTGCTAGCATTGGAGCACCAGTCATGCTGCATTCCAAAGATGAAGATCCCCTTTTTGAGAGGGAGAGGAGATATCAAAATAGAAGTCATAAAAAGTATGAATATACTACTGTTGACCTTGACAAGGGTCAAGACAAGGGGAAAGCCCTTGAATCTGTGAATGATAAAGATAAGGAAGCAGAGGAGTTTGCAAAAAATCTCTTGGAGGCTATGCAAGATCTGTCCAAGGAGATAAAGGAGATGAGGATAGATAGAATGAGGGAATCCCTTAGGAGATTCCATCAAGGAGAAAGTTCTGATATGTCTCAATTTGGGATTGGTCAACCTATGAGCTTGCCACAAGCTCCACAGGCCTCACAATGCTCTACAATGCCTACCTTCTTGGATGTAGAGAATGAAGGGCTGGAAGAGCCAACCTCTTTGGAAGTTTACTTTGTAGAATATGACTCACAAAGTTAGAGGTTCAAGGATAAATTGATCTTCCAAGACTTTTATCATCTCAAGGACTAGAGGAGGCCATGGCAGCAGTATAGAGATGGAGGTTTCCCTCATGGGAGACACCACACTATGGGAAGGTTCTTCTTGCCTAAGTTCGATGGATCACCCTCTTGTTCTACCAAAGCATGGGTGGAGAAGTTGGACATCTATTTCCAGTTGAATAAAGTGCCCGAAGGAGAAGACATGAAAACTTTTGCGCTACATTTTGAGGGAGAAGCACACAACTAGTGGTTTCATGGACTATCTACACTGGGACACAACAATGTGTCCACATATGCTGAGTTCACTAGGATTCTAGTGGAGAGATTTGATCGGAAAGATCCGGAGGCCCCTTTCATAATCTTGGCAAAGCTTAAATAGATAGGAGATTCAAAGGCCTATATCTATGAATTCCTGAGGTTGTCTTTATTGGTCCCTGATCTATCAGTAGCAAGGAGAGTCTACATGTTCATTGATGGCCTGGAGGAACCTTTGCATGGGTTGGTTAAGTCTATGTAATGATCCTTTTTCGGGATTCTCAATATTCTATTTTAGAGATGGACTACAGAGGAATTTACTTGATATTTCACCCTTCAAAGAAAGGGTGAGATCCAAAGGCTACCTGTCCAACTGTAGAATCTGTCTATAGAACTTGGAATAACCCCTTTTCAGGAATCTCAACAAGGTCTTCAAGGAAAACGTTGTATAAGTAAAAATGAGCAAGAATAATGCAGATCAGGTTTGGAACCCCTCATTTATGTTGTATGTGACTTATATATGTAATTTCATCAGAAAAAATTAGTTTAAGCACATTAAACAGATCTCCCACAGTCAAGACTGGCTAGAAATCAGCCAAAGAGAAGGGTTGTTGCAACACGAAAACTCTCCCATCATATTTGTGCAGTTTTGAATAAAAATCAGAGGAGGACAGCCATGGATCTGATATTTCAACTTTATGACAGTAAATCAGACTCACAATTAATCTCCTTTCATTTACAATAGATTACAAGAAGAAATAAGACAAAACCCGTTCAGAAAATAGAGCTGCAAACTGTAAATATACTGCAGAAATAGATGAACAACATTATTTTTCAGGAGGTACCACTACTATACTTTATATTCCAGATCTATGAAAAATATGTGGATGATACATCAGATCTACTACAAATATGGAAACTATATAGCTTTCTTAACAAGACCCCTTTGGAATTTTAGCAAAAGCATGTATAATAAACTGTAGATCTAAAATACAAGTTGCAGTACTGCAGAATACACAGAAATTTCTGAAGACAAACTTTATTAATGAAAAGATAAGATATAATGAGACATAGATCAGCAATCTAATCCATGGATCACCAAGGGAAAGGCAAGCCCAACACCAAGAGATCTTCCCTCAAATCTGATATCAAAGTAGAGCAGAAAAAACTCTTGCAAAATAACGTAGTATGGGACTGAAACTGCGTTGAGGGTTGAATGCACTGAATAAACTGAAATAAATTGCAGATCTAATACAAAATGTGAAGAAAAACTCTCCTTGGAGGTTAAAGAACACACTCCAAGAGTAGAGGCCCTCAATACAAGCTAGATCTAAGTAGATCTAGAACACCACTTGCTGCAAATGACAACAGCTGCAAAACCCTCAATGGGATAGCACTGCTCATGAAAATGAAGCTTGGTCTCCAACCAGATAGTGGCCCACTTCATCAAAGAACTCCTCCAATGATTATTAAGGGAAGAGATGAAACCCCTAAACAGGAATTCCAATCACAATCCTCCACTAAACAACAAAGAATGGTATTTTTCTAAGCAGACAAATACTTCAGAAATATGATCTATTAACAACCTTATTTTGCTGCACTCCTTCTCCTTTTATAAGATGAGAAAGCTCTTGCAAACCCTAAACCACTTTGATGAGTTCGCCATTTTCGCATTAGAGGCTCCCTTCTAGAACTGCGCAGTCCCTTTTGGAGATGCAATGAACCTAGACAACGCTATTGATTTGGTCAAGGTTGACGCAGTCTTTAGCTCAAACCTCTTTCACACCTACAAGTTATTATTTACATAGCCCTGATTTGTCTTTGTTCACATGGGAATTGATTTATTCAGAATTTTTAGGAGTTTTACATGTCCTCCTTTATTCATTTATTCATAAAACATAAATTAAATCAAAATTGAACGTTTCCTCTTAGCTAAGGCTAAGTAGGAACATTACAGTCCTCCCCTCCAAAATGTTTCTTGTCCTCAAGAAACTGACAGGGTAAGAGATGTAGTTATTCTCCTTCTCCATTGATGGCACCATCAACAATCAAGCTTTCATCATGTATTAAGTGCTCACCAAGCCAATACATCAGAAACTACTCCTCCAATGCTAACATGATAGGGGAATAGTCTACCCCTTCAGGAGTGTAAAACTCAACAGAAATAAACATGGGTGAAGCAATGTCACATCTAAAACATGTATCATGAAGTACAGGATAAAGTTCCATCCCATGTGGTACATATACACTTCCTACTTTTTGTCCATACAAACCCATAAACAAAACCATTATGTCATCTATATATGGAAGAAAAATCACATATAGCCAAACTGAAATTTGCACTTGAGGAGGTGGGTCACAATCCCACATAAGGTACCAACATAGTGCACTTCTTGTTTTGAGTAGATCTGAGTGTGATAGGTGGTACCCCCACCACATCTTTTTTGCATGGGTCATTTTGACATGGCTGAAAGTGTAGCCCTCATTAGGTGCCTTTCGGAAGCACCCATCATGATAGATAATATCCCTTTGAACCTCAAGGGACTGGCCAGGTTTGGAATTTTTATTGGCCTCATCAATGCCATGAGATCTCCATGTAATGTCACCCCTTGTAGGAGCCATGGCCTGCATACATATGGTAAGAGAATGTGTCAAATCAGAAAAATAAACATACTCCATAAGATCAGATTCTTTACCATTCAAGTCTCCCACACACATAGAGTTAGGCATGGGATTTTCTCCTCTTTTAAGAGAAGAAAGAGATGGCTGAAATGTCTCCTACATAGGATCCCTTGGCTGCCCCATCTCCTCATAACTATTTCACTCTTGTAAGTGTTGATGTAGTTCCTCCCAATCATAGTGCTAATGTAGTTCTTCCTTCATACCCTCCCAATTAAAACTCTTCAAGATTAGGGAGTAGATTTTTGCTGACTGCATATAGCTGGAAAGGAATTATTTATGTGCTCTTTGTAGTATCTCTTGCTTAAGCTTGGAGGCTTGAGACAAGAATAATTTACCAAGATGATAGATGACCCCTTCATGGACCAAACATCCTCCTCCTTGCTTCATGCCATCTAATATCATCTCAGTGTGCAGATCTTTGGAGTACTCCACAAGGAGTTGAGACCTTCAATATGAATCTACACATCTCAACAAAGACAACGTTGCTGATGCATCTATAGTGGTGCTTGACTTGTTTCTGCTTGTTTCTTTGGCATTATGCATGCCAAAATTGTTTGTGGGAATGTTGATCCTCCCCCTTGCTTCCTCCCACGGTGTTGTGAGATTCTCTTCCATTGTTTCAGCACTTGGTGAGGCTTCCCCCACAGAATCTCATGGCACCCCAAGTGGCTTGCCATGATGTAGGAATGTTCCTTGCAACATTCTCATAAACATGAGAGAAGGAATGGTGAGGTCCCTACCCCCACTGCGCAATTCCATATTTGTTGTGTGGGTGGAAACATCAAGTGAAGGGTAGGTGTGCATGCCTTGAATGATTTGTTGTTTCCCACTCTTCAAATCCACCCATTCCATCTGCAAGGCCTTCCAATCAGTGTTGAATTTTCCAAAATTAATCAACCATTGGACACCCAAGATGATGTTGGTGTCTGGTATGTCCACTAAAAATAAATGGTCCCCCAAGGTGTAGGTTCCCATAGTCACAGAAAGTGATGGAACATACTACATGCACTGCATAGTTCTATCTCCCGGAACAAAAACAGAGAACCCATCAAAAGTATCAGTAGGGATCCCTCTCCTCTGCACAAAGTGAGCATCAATAAAGTTGTGTGTTGCCCCACTATCAATAAAAATAGACACTCTTTGGTTCATAACTGAACCTTGCACTCTGAGGGTCAAATACTTGGGCACTCCTCTCAAAGAAGCAAGAGTCCCACTGGTTAGAGCAAAGGATCCTTCTCCTTCTTGGGATGATGATTGATCCTCCTCATCATCATCACCAGCACTGTGACCTCTCCTAGGTCCATCATTTCCCTCCTCCTCAAAATTAGAGAAGACTTCAATATAGTGTGCTCTTCCAACAGCACATCTATGTCTCGGTACCCATGGCTCTTGACAAGTGAAACATAATTTCTTTTTCCTCAACTCCCTCCAAAGATCAATGTCAATAGTTTTCTTCAGTGAGCTCTCCTTGGGTGGAGTAGCTTTTCCCTCCTTCCCCTTAGAAGAGTGAGTGGCTTTGCTTGGGAAGGTTGCCTTTGCCCTTGGAAAGGCATCTTGGAGATCTCTAGTTCTCTCAATGGCATCTTGCAGAGTGATGGGCTTGGTAGACTTAACCAACCCATGCAAAGGTTCTTCCAGGCCATCAATGAACATGTAGACTCTCCTTGATACTGATAGATCAGGGACCATTACAGAGAACCTCGGGAATTCATAGATATAGGCCTCTGCATCCCCTGTTTGTTTAAGCTTTGCCAAGCTTATGAAAGGGGCCTCCAGATATTTCCGATCGAATCTCTCCACTAGTATCCTAGTGAAATTAGCATAAGTGGACACATTGCTGTGCCCCAATGTAGAAATTCCATGAAACCAACAGTTGTGGGCTTCTCCCTCAAAATGCAGCGTAGCAATCTTGAAGGCTTCTGCTTCAGGCACTTTATTCAACTGGAAATAGATGTCCAACTTCTCCACCCATGCCTTGGCAGAACAAGAGGGGGATCCATCGAACTTAGGCAAGAAGAACTTGCCCATAGTGTGGTGTCTCCCATGAAGGAAGCCTCCATCTCTGTACTGCTCCCATGGCCTCCTCCGGTCCTTGAGATGGCAGAAGTCTTGAAAGCTCAAGTTATCCTTGAACCTTTGACTTTGTAAGTCATATTCTACAAAGTATCCTTCCAAAGAGGTTGACTCTTGTAGCCCTTCATTCTCTATAGCCAGGAAGGTAGGCATTGTAGAGCGTTGTGAGGTTTTTGGAACTTGTGGCAAGCTCACGGGTTGACCAGTCCCAAACTGAGACATATAAGAACTTTCTCCTTGATGGAATCTCCCAAGGGACTCCCTCATTCTATATATCCTCATCTCCTTTATTTCCTTGGACAAATCTTGCATAGCTTCCAAGAGAGCTTTTTCAAACTCCTCTGCTTCCTTATATTTATCATTCACAGATTCAGGGGCTTTCCCCTTGTCTTGACCCTTGTCAAGTTCAACAGTAGTATAGTCATACTTTCTATGAATTCTATTGTGGTATCTCATCTCCCACTCAGAAAGAGGATCTTCATCTTCAGAATGCAGCATGACTGGTGCTCCAATGCTAGCACAGGTTGTGCCAGGGGTGGAGCTCCGATACCACTGTAATGATCCTTTCTCGGGATTCTCAAGATTCTATTTCAGATATGGAATACAGAGGAATTTACTTGATATTTCACCCTTCAAAGAAAGGGTGAGATCCAGAGGCTACCTTGACAACTGTAGACTCTGTCTGTAGAACTTGGAATAACCCCTTTTCAGGAATCTCAACAAGGTCTTCAAGGAAAACACTGTATAAGTAAAAATAAGAAATAATAATGCAGATCAGGGCTGGGATCCCCTAATTTATGCTGTATGTGACTTATATATTTAATTTCATCAGAAAAAAATTAGTTTAATCACATTAAACAGATCTCCCACAGTCAAGACTAGCTGGAAATCAACCAAAGAGAAGGGTTGTTGCAACATGAAAACACTCCCATCATATTTGCGCAGTTTTGACTGAAACTCAGAGGAGGAAATCCATGGATCTGATATTTCAACTTTATGATAGTAAATCAGACTTACAATTAAGCTCCTTTCATTTACAATAGATTAAAAGAAGAAATAAGACAAAACCCCTTCAGAAAATAGAGCTGCAAACTGTAAATATACTGCAGAAATAGATGAACAGTGTTATTTTTCAGGAGATACCACTGCTGTAATTTATATTCCAGATCTATGAGAAATATGTGGATGAAACATCAGATCTACCACAAATTTGGAAACTATATAGATTTCTTAACAAGATCCCTTTGGAATTTTAGCAAAAGCATGTATAGTAAATTGTAGATCTGAATTACAAGTTGCAATACTGCAGAATATACAGAAATTTCTGAAGACAAACTTTATTAATGAAAATATCAGATCTAAGGAGACATAGATCAGAAATCTAATCCATGGATCACTGAGGTAAAGGCAAGCCCAACACCAAGAGATCTTCCCTCAAATATGACATCAAAGTAGAACACAAAACCCTCTTGCAAAATAATGCAGTACGGGACTGAACCCGCGCTGAGGGTTGAATGCACTGAATAAACTAAAATAAATTGAATATCTAATACAAAATGTGAAGAAAAACTCTCCTTGGAGGTTAAATAACACATTCCAAGAGCAGAGGCCCTCAATACAAGATAGATCTAAGCAGATCTAGAACACCACTTGCTACAAATGACAGCAGCTGCAAAACCCTCAATGGGATAGCGCTGCTCATGAAAGTGAAGCTTTGTCTCCAACCAGATAGTGGCTCACTTCAGCAAAGAAATCCTCCAATGATCCTCAAGGGAAGAGATGAAACCCCTAAACAGGAATTCCAATCACAATCCTCCACTAAACAACAAAGAATGGTATTTGTCTAAGCAGACAAATACTTCAGAAATATGATCTATCAACAACCTTCTTTTGCTGCACTCCTTCTCGTTTTATAAGATTAGAAATCTCTTGCAAACCCTAAACCACTTTGATGAGTTAGCCCTTTTCACATTTGAGGCTCCCTTCTAGAACTGCGCAGTCCCTTTTGGAGATGCAATGAACCTAGACAACGTTGTTGATTTGGTCAAGGTTGACCCAGTCTTTAGCTCAAACCTCTTTCACACCTACAAGTGATTATTTACATAGCCCTGATTTGTCTTTTTTCACATGGGCATTGATTTATTCAGACCTTTTAGGAGTTTTACATGCCCTCCTTTATTCATTTATTCATAAAACATAAATTAAATCAAAATTGAATGTTTCCTCTTAGCTAAGGCTAAGTAGGAACATTACAGTCTACCAAGCCCATCACTTTGCATGATGCCATTGAGAGAGCTAGGGATATCCAAGATGCCTTGCCATGATCAAAGGCAAATTTACAAAGCAGAACCCCTCACTCTTCTAAGGGGAAAGAAGGGAAAGCTGCTCCATCCAAGGAAAGCTGACTGAAGAAACCTCTTGACATTTATCTCCGGAGGGAGTTGAGGAAAAAGAGATTATGTTTCACTTGTCAAGAGCCATGGCTACCAGGACATAAATGTGCTGATGGGAGAGCACACTATATTGAAATATTCTCTAATTTTGAGGAGGAAGAGGGAAATGATGGGCCTAGGAGAGGTCATAGTGCTGGTGATGATGAGGAGGAGGATCAATCACCATCCAGAGAGGAAGAAGAAGCCTTTGCTCCAACAAGTGGGGCCCTTTCTTCTTTGAGAGGAGTGCCCAAGTACTTGACCCTCAAAGTGCAAGGTTCAATTATGAACCAAAGAGTGTCTATTCTGATTGACAGTGGGGAAACCCACAACTTTATTGATTCTCACCTTGTGCAGAGGAGAGGGATCCCCACAGATACTTTTTATGGGTTCTCTGTTTTGGTTCCAGGAGATATAACTATGCAGTGCATGCAGTATGTTCCATCACTTTTTGTGACTATGGGGACCTACACCTTGGTGGAAAATTTCTTTGTAGTTGACATACTAGACACCAACATCATCTTGGGTGTCCAGTGGTTGATTACCTTGGGAAAGGTCACCACTGATTGGCAGGCCTTACATATGGAGTGGGTGGATTTGAAGAGTGGGAAACAACAAATAATTCAAGGCATGCACACCTATCCTTCACCTGAATTTTCCACCCAAACAACAACGATGGAATTTCGCAGTGGGGGCAAGGACCTCACAGTTCCTTCTCTCATGTTTATGAGAATGCTTCAAGGAACATTCCTGCATCATGGAAAGCCACTTGGAATGGCATTAGATTCTGATCATGTGGGGGAAGTCTCACAAAGTGCTGAAACAATGGAAGAGAAAGCCACAACTTTTTGGAAGGAAGCAAAGGGGAGGATCAGCCTTCCCACAAATAATTTTGGCATGTGTAATGTCAAAGAAACAATCAGAAACAAGGCAAGCACCACCATAGATGCATCAACAACATTTTTCTTGTTGAGATGTGTAGATCCATATTGGAGGTCTCAACTTCTTGTGGAATACTCCAAATATCTACACACTGGGATGATATTAGATGGCATGAAGCAAGGAGGAGGCTATTTGGTCCATGAAGGGGTCATCTATCATCTTGGTAAAGTATTATTGTCTCAAGCCTCCAAGCTTAAGCAAGGGATACTACAAAGAGCACACAAAGAGTTTCATTCCAGCTATATGCAGTTAGCAAAGATCTACTCCCTAATCTTGAGGAGTTTTGATTGGGAGGGAATGAAGGAAGAACTACATCAACACTATGATTGGGAGGAACTACATCAGCACTTACAAGAGTACAATATCTATGAGGAGATGGGGCAGCCAAAGGATACTATGCAGGAGACATTTCAGCCATCTCTTCCTCCTCTTAAAACAGGAGAAATGCCCATGCCTAACTCCATGTGTGTGGGAGACTTGAATGGTAAAGAATTTGATCTTATGGAACATGATTTTTTTTTATTTGACACATTCTCTTAATATATGTATGCAGGCCATGGTTCCTACAAGGAGTGATATTACATGCAGATCTCATGGCATTGATGAGGCCAATAAAAATTCCAAATCTGGCCACTCCCTTGAGGTGCAAAGGGAGATTATCTATCATGATGGGTGCTTCCCAAAGGCACCTAACTTGGGCCTCACTTTCAGCCATGTCAAAGTGACCCATGTATCAAATATGTGGTGGGAGTACCACCTACCACACTCAAATCTACTCAAAACAAGGAGTGCACTGCGTTGGTACCTTATGTGGGATTGTGACCCACCTCCTCAAGTGAAAATTTCAGTTTGCATATATGTGATTTTGCTTCCATACATAGATGATATATTGGTATTGTTTAGGGTTTGTATGGAAAAAAAGTGGGAAGTTTATATGTACCACATGGGATGGAAATTTATCTTGTACTTCATGATACATGTTTTAGATGTGCCATTGCTTCACCCATTTTTATTTCTGCTGAGTTTTACACTCCTGAAGGGATAGACTATGCCCCTATCATGTTAGCATTGGAGGAGTAGTTTCTAATGTATTTGCTTGGTGAGCACTTAGCCCATGATGAAATATTGATCCTTGAAGGTGCCATCAATGGAGAAAGAGAATAACTATAGCTCTTACCCTGTCGGTTGCTTGAGGACAAGCAATATTTTGGAGGGGAGGACTGTAATGTTCCTACTTAGCCTTAGCTAAGAGGAACATTCAATTTTTTTTCAATTTATGTTTCATGAATAAATGAATAAAGGAGGACATGTAAAACTCCTAAAAATTCTGAATAAATCAATGCCCATGTGAACAAAGACAAATAAGGGCTATGTAAATAATCACTTGCAGGTGTGAAAGAGGTTTGAGATAAAGACTGGGTCAACCTTGACCAAATCAACAGTGTTGTCTAGGTTCATTGCATCTCTAAAGGGGACAGCGCAGTTCTAGAAGGGAGCCTCCAATGTGAAAAGGGATAACTCATCAAAGTGGTTTAGGGTTTGCAAGATATTTCTCATCTTATAAAAGGAAAAGGAGAACAGTAAGAGAAGGTTGTTGATAGATTATATTTCTAAGTATTTGTCTGCTTAGACAAATACCATTCTCTGCTTTTGAGTGGAGGATTGTATCTAGAATTCCTGTGCAGGAGTTTCACCTCTTCCTTTGATGATTCAAGGAGGAAAGTTTGCTGAAATGAACCACTATTAGGCTTGAGGACAAGCTCCTACTTACATTGGTAGCACTGATCCATTGAGGTCTTTGCTGTCTCTGCAAGCTATAGCAAGTGGTGATCTAGATCTGCAGAGATCTAGTGTATTCTGAGAGCCTCTCTCCATGGAGTGTGTCCTTTGACCTCCTGGAAGAGTGTATCATTTATTGTACTTAAAATATGCAATTATTTTGTAGTTTTCTGTGTCTTTTGAGCTACAACGTTGTCCCACTGGGAAATCTGCGCTTATTTATGTATGAGGGTTTGCAGGTTGTCTTGCTCATATTTTAGATCAGAGATCTCTTGTGCTGGGCTTGCCTTCCACTTGGTGATCCATGGATTGGCTTGATGATCTATGTTTTGTTCATATCTGGTCCATTGTAATGAAATGTAACATTCAGAAATTTACTGCAGAAGTTTCCAGATCTGCAAATTGTTTCTCAGATCTACTCTTATTCATGCATGCTTTTGTCAAAATTTCAAGTGGATCATATAGAGAAAACTATAGAGTTTCCAGATCTGATATAGATCTGATATTTTGTCCATATATATGCTCTAGATCTAATTTTTGACTCACATCTGCTGAACCTCCTAAAAAATAACGTTGTTGAAGCATTTCTGCAAATATATATGTGCTTATGCTCTCTTTTATGAAGATTTACTGCTATATTGGCTCATGCTTTCTACTGTATAATGAAAGGGATTTATCATAATTATTACTTGCTGCTGTAATAATGATATATCAGTTCTATTGATGATATCCACTGAACATTATCTAAAACTGCGCAATTCCTAAAGCACTGCTTGCATTTGACTACAACCTTCCCCTTTGGGTGCTTTTTAGCTAGTTTACTTTTTTGGAGATCTGTTTAATGTGTATAAACTAATTTTTTTCTGATGAAATTCCATATATAAGTCACATACAGAATAAATTAGGGTAACCCTTCCCTGATCTACGTTATTTTTACTCAGTTTTACTTGTATAGCGTTTTCCTTGAACACCTTGTTGAAATTCCTGAAAATGGATTATTCCAAGTTCTATAGATAGAGTCTACAGTTGACTAGGTAACCTCTGGATCTCACGCTTTCTCTGAATCGTGAAATATCTAGTAAATGCCTCTATATTCCATCTTTGAAATAGAATCTTGAGAATCTTGAAAAAGGAATATTACATTCAGCTTCAGATCAAGAACACCTTCATCACTTTAAACAAGTATTTCTTAGATACAGAAAATATGGTATATCATTGAATCCAAATAAGTCTCATTTTTCTCTCAAGGAAGGTAAGATTTTGGGTCACATATTTTCTAAATATGGAGTGAAAATTGATCCTAAAAGAGTGATTGCAATTCAAGATTTAACACTTCCAAGATCCAAGAAAGAGGTTCAATCTTTCCTTGGTAAGATCAATTTCTTAATAAGGATCATTCCAAATTTTTCTGAAGTGGTGAAGAATATTAACTGCATGTTGAAGAAAGAAAAAGAAGTCCAATGGAGCATTGAATCCATAAATTCATTTGAGCTGATAAAAAAAGCCATCATTGAAGCACCTTAGCTGGTAAGCCCTGAATACTCAAAGCCTTTCCTGATCTTCTCATTTTTCTCACAAGATACTATTGTTGTTTGTTACAAAAATATTCAGAAAATAAGGAAGCTCCCTTATCATTTTTTAGCAGAGCTCTTAGAGTTGCAGAATTGAAGTATGAAATGTTGGTAAAGCATGCCTATGCATTAGTTAAAGCTTTGAAATATTTTAGAGTTTATATTCTGCATGATCAAGTTATTGCTTATGTACCTTCATCTGTTGTTAGAGAGATATTATTTCAACCTAATATTGATGGAAAAATAAGTAAGTGGGTGACTAAATTCTTGAGTTTGATTTAGAGATAAAGCCTACTAAACTAATCAAAGGTCAAGGATTAGCCAAACTACTAGCTGAAGAAAATTGTAAAGTTTTGGGCTTGAATTTCATGGATGACAAATTTGAAGGGTAGATTTATGAACCTATTGATAGCATGGCAATGGATGTAAAGATTTCTGAATGCAGTTGGTATAAGGGCATCATCTATTTTTTGTAGCATTTTAAACCTCCTCCAAATTATGATAAAAGTACAGTAATATATTTGAAGTTGAAAATTGTTAAATTTTGAATTAAAGATAAATATTTATATTGGAAATATCCTACAGGAGTTTTTTTGAGATGCATTGACCCATATGAGTCCAAGAAAATTATCTTTGATACGCATAGTAGTGTGCGTGGAGGACATCACTATTGGAGAACAACTGCATACAAAATATTGAGAGTTTATTATTTTTTGCCTAGGTTATTTTCTTATGTATGTGTTGAGGTGAGAGCATGTGAAAAATGTCAAAATTTCACCGGCAAGAAACATTTGAAGTCTTTTCCTGTTAAGCCCATAGTTTTTTATGCACCTTTTAAACAATGAGGATTAGATTTCATTGGAGAAATTCTTCCAAATTCAAGTGGATAACATCATTGGATTCTTGTTGCAACTGATTACTTCACCAAATGGATTGAAGAGATACCTACCAGGAATGCTACTCATAAAGTTATCGTTAATTTTCTGGAAGGAATAATAACTAGATTTGGATGTCCATCAAGGTTAGTAGCAGATAATGCAACTTCTTTTAAAGATACTCCATTAGTAAATTTATGTGAAGATTATGGCATTCAACTCACTCACTCTACAACTTACCATCCTCAAGGGAATGGTTTAACTGAATCATCAAACAAATTTGGTAAGAATCATCACCAAACTATTGGAACAAAACAAGAAACCCTGGGATTCAAAACTGAAGTTTTCTTTATGGGCCGACAGAGTGACTATCAAAAAAAGAATTAATACATCACCTTTTCAAATGGATTATGGAATGAATTTTTTTTTTCTAGTCCAATTACCCATTCCTGTAGCTAAATTTCTGCAAGATCATGAAGCTAAGCCAATGACATGACCAGGAGAATTTATCAAATCATAGAAGTGCAGAAAAAGTGAGAACAAAATTATGATTTGGTAAGAAAATATCAGCAAGATGTAAAGCAAGTTTTTTATAGAGGAACTAAAAAAGAAGTTTTTTAGATTGGATACCTAGTGTTGAAGTGGGATGCACAACATCAAGATCTAGGTAAGAATTCCAAATTTGATGCTTTATGGCTTGGTCCTTTCGAAATATCAAAAATTATATAGAAAAATACTTTTGAGTTGCAACATATTGATGGGACATAACTGTTTGGAGGCCTATTCAATGGGTGCTTTCTCAAAAAATTATTTTACTAAGGTTTTTGGTGGCCTAAGTTCATTGTAAATCTTGGTGTGCTTCATAATAAGACTCCATAGCCCAATGAGAAGGCACTGAAACTATAAAATATTCTTACAGCCTTGTAGGGAGTGCTCTATCCCATGTGGAGCCAATGTTAGAAAAATTATTTTCTAAGTCATGAGTCCATTTTAATTTTTTTGTTTTCAGGATTAGACTTTGAAAATTTCAAAAATTTATTTGGTCACTACCGGAAGTTCTGGAAGAAACTGTTTTAGTATTTTCAGACGGTCTGTTTTATTCATGTTTCTGTTCTTTTTTATTTTTATTCCGATGTTGCGGGAAATTCCAGAAGAATAATCTGTTTTTAAAAATAAACGAAAAAGTGCATCTACTTTTGTCAAGCTATGTGTTGTAGTGTAAATACGTTTCAAATATTTTTTTAAATATTTCATATCTCATGATAGGTGTCATATGCAGTCAGTTTAGTTGAATTCAAGTAATGGTATACGTTAATCCCTATGTGTCAACTCGTAGTAATTCACTTAACCATTAATCTCGTCCTGCCTGTCAACCCCAAGTCAATTAAACATATGTCAAAGTATGTGTTTTTGTGAATGAAGGAGATCATGGTCATCAAGATTAATGCAATTACCATTTGGTTGGTCACACGTCAGTGTTGCTAGAAATTTCAGTCAATAATCAACAAGACAGCGGAGGTGACTTCCAGTCACAGATCTTCTTGTCTCAAGCCATCTATATATTTTGATACGAATATACACATCCAACTGAAGGTAATAATGGCTATCACATGGTGCACATCACAGTGAGGGATATTTGTCATAATGAAAGTCGAATTGCATGGGGTGATGAACCATATTTTTTTTTTTAAACCATCAAAAAAGTAGGAGCATGATCATTTGAGAGTTTAGCTATTGGAGATTGAATTGCTTAGAGTTGTAGTTTTAGAAGGAGTCTAGATTTCAGACAGGATTTCAAAGAAAAATACAAGAAACACTTATAAGGTTAAATTCCTCCAACTATACCACCTATCAGTTTCAAGAGACAGAGTCATTAATTTCCTAAAGATGACTAAAACAGGTGAAAAAATAAATCGAATTGAGCCACAGGGTGAAAACCTAGTGGATGTAAATTCGAGGGTAAGAAGCATTTTTATCCAGGTAGGGTGGTATTCTATATGCACAGGTTAGGGAGCTCTGACTCAGGAGTAGTTCAAGAGTTTTCTAACTCTTTTAATGGGAAAGAAGCCACAGTTTATGGCCTTACATTACAAGTTTTTGAAGACTCCATTTTTGAAGCATTTAACATTCCACAGGAAGGAAAGTGGTGGTTTAAAGTGCATGTTATCATAAGAGGAGACCTCAATAGTTTCCTCAAGGATGCACATCGAGATTCAAATTGGGCTATCGTAATTCCAAGCATCTATCTTAATAATGACTGGGCATAATCTGTTAAGCTTATGAAGATATACCTCACTTGTGAAAGGAGGTATACATTTGTGTTTCTTTACTACATGAGGTTTCTTTTTCATGTTGAAGGTATGAAGACCTAAATTTGCCATATTTCTTGCTAAAGAGCCTAACAAATATGTCAGCAAGGGTCCAAACTCACATTTTTGTTTCAAAGTATATCTTGTATCATCAATATTTAATCAATATTCTAGTTGAAGAAGAGTTAGGGAAGATAACTCAAACTTGGGATCACTTTTTGTTTCAGAGGCCAGGCCAACCTGCACCTACACCTCCAATTTCACAACCACACCATCAGCCTACAAAAATAAGAACAAAGAGAAAGGCCAGAAAATAAAATATCCATAAGAAGGCAAAGGGAAAAAAGGAAAAGGTTTTTGCAATTAAGGCTGAGAGAAAGTTGGAAATGGGAGAGATCTCCTAAAAAAGTAAACCTAAATCTATGAAAATGGTGCCCCTTATTCCTCCTTTTCCTAATGTCTACACAAGAGCCTGAAGATTAAGGTCTGCAACTGCATATAAATCAAAAGCGTGCATTGTTAGGTCCCCATAATTTGTCGGTTTGGCAAGACCAAATGTACAAGGCTAACATCAAACCAGTCTTGGGAACCCTAGGGCCTAGCCTTCGTGGACTCAGAGAGGGCTCTCTCTATATTTGTGTAAAAGGATATAACTTAATAGATTTTAGGATTTTCATTTTAGGCTAGTTATAGTGATTAGGGTTTGTTTGTTTGTTTTGTTTGGTTGGGTTTCTTGTTAAGAAGAATAGATAGAGTAAGAGAAGTTTAAACCATTGGGATATGGAGTCTACAAAATGTCTTGAAAATTACAACAATAGGTCAAGGGTGTTTTAGAGTGAAATTTTAACAAATCCAAATGGATCTTCAAGGCTTATGTGAGTGAAGTGAACATTAAATTGTGAGATTAGTAGGTTTAAAGGGAAGTTAAGAATACTTTAACATGTACTATAACAAGATAAGTCCTTAAGAACACTATGCATAAATAAATAACCAAATAAAGGGAATAATTATAACTTCTTTGACCAAACCCTAGCAAGTAAACATTAAGACAACAATCCAGTGAACCATAGAGAGCAAGAAACTTGTAAGTCCTCTAGTGATTTCACCTTATGGTAAAGAAAACACTTAAGATAACATATAGTAAATATCAAAGAGTATGGAACTCCTAATTTCCTTAATAAAACTACAAATACCTTTAAATCAACCATTTAAGATGAAAAAAAGTGCATGGAAAACCATAAACCTCTTCAGCCAAACTCTAATTAGAAATACTTCAAAGAAAAGGCCTCAAAAACAATGTTTTAAGTCATACCAAAGGCAGGGCTAACCATAAAATACTTTGGCATTGGCTCCATTAAATAATTCTTAAGATAAACAAGCTGAGAGGAAGTAGAGAGCAATTAATAATTCTCTAATCTGACCTAGCAGAGGAAAAAATACAAGCAATATAAAGCAGATAGAGCTAAGGTGCCTATACACAACATTTCTTAACCTAAACTTTCTATTCTACTGCATGAGAAAGATGAAACAAAATGAAAACATAAGAAGACAAGCACTAATTTATAAAGACATCACCATTAGCCATGTTCATGAATCTTGCAAATGTTCTATCTCCATTTCCATTCAAATCCAAGCATTCACAAAACTCCAAAGTCAATTTCTCCTCAACTCCAAGTCTATGATATTGAGTTTAACAATCAACCAACATCTATAATGAGGCCTCCATGTAGTATTTAACTTGTAAAGGAGTAACAAAACCATAGTTAGGGTTTCAAAGTGTGACTAACTACGTCATAAATGCCATTTTTGTCCAGAGAGACCATGCAAGGCCCAAGGCACACAATATCCTAACTTAGTAAATGAAAAATAACTTCTAACATAAATTCTGAGCTAACTAGGAGTGATTTTCCTTCAAATTCCTCAAAAATATATTTTTCAATAAATTTGTGTCTTTTTTTTATTTTCAGGCAAGGGCGGAGCACCAAGGTTCAAGGGCGCAACACTAGAATTTGGAAAAATTTCCTCTTTGGCAGCTAAGATGTGAAGGCCTTCCCAGTGTCAAAATGAGCTCCATGATAGCTCATTGGAAATCCTGTCCTATCCGATTTCCAAATCTACCTTTATTTTTCCATTTGGCATCCTTTTTCCTGCTCAAAAACCAATTCTCCCAAGACTGATAAGGGCACAGTGCCAAGCCTGAAAAGAGGGAAGAAAGGTGAATTTTTGCTTGTTTTTGGCACTTTTGGAGGACCAGTTTTGCTCCAAATGAGCTAAAATTTTGTGTGGGTAATTTCCTTGGCCTGATGAACACACAAATGTAAGTTTTTCCTCCATTTGGTGCTCCAAAAAAGCACGCAGTGCAAGTGACGCTATGCGCTTAGCCCTTCAAAACAATGAAAAATTCAAAAACTTCAAAAATGTGAAAAAACTTGGATTTGTCTTGCTGATCATGTTTGGGATGCTTGTAGGGATGCATCAGTAAGAATTTCAAGTTTTTCTTTGTCTTTAGCCTCCTTTAGGGATTGAATTTTTGCAAGGGATCTTTCGAGCTTGGCCCTTGCAATCTTGTTTCTTAAGGCATAATGCCTTGCCATCTTCTTTTGCATGTCTAGGCCTCTCTTGGTCTTCTCCAGTTGATCCTCTAGGTGTAAATTAGCCCTCTCTAACCAAGATTCCCTATCATAGTCTCTTTCCATGGCAAGAATCTCACTTGGAGTGAGCTGCTCTGCGAATGTTGTCTCTTGCTCCCTTTCTTTTTCTAAGGCTTTCTTCAATCCAATTGTCCTTGGCCTCTTCCTAGGATGTTGCTCTTCCTCTTCTTCAGTGTCATCATGAATGCCATATATCTCACTGCCATCATTACTGTCATCATCACTCTTTCACCCACTTCCATCATAACTGCTCTCATGGCTCTTTGACCCACTGTTTTCTTCTTCATTGATTTCTTCCTCATTGGCATATGCCTCACTATTTTCTTCTTCATTACTTTCTTCCTCATTGGTATCTACCTCACTTTTTTCTTCCTCATTGTTTTATTCCTCATTTCCATATTTATCATTGTCCTTTTCTGCCTCATTTCTCTTTTCTTCCTCACTTTTTTCTTCCTCATTCTTTGATTCCTCATTGCTTGATTCCTCATTTCAATATTTATCACTATCCCTTTCTGCCTTATTGCTCTTTTTTGCCTCACTGATTGATTTCTCATTGTTTTATTTCTCATTTCCATCTCTCTTACTATTTGATGCACTATTACCTTGAGATTATGGTGAGGGGTTGTGAGAGGGTGATGAAGGAGGATCATCATGAGGTGAAGGTATGTGAGTGAGAGGTGATGTGGAAAGGTCATCATGGGGTGAAGGAATGTGAGAGGATGGTGATGGATGACTAGTGGGGTGTGATGGTGAAGGATGAATGAATGAGAGGCTAACAACTCAATGAAAACCATCTGATGATTGTTTAAACCCTGTTTTGAAACACTTTTGGGCTGATGTCAAATTGAGATGAAGGATGGTAATGGAATGTCAACCTTTGCAAGTGGAGGGACTGATTGAATGAATGGAATGGGTGTAGTGACAACTTAGGTGAATGAAAAATACTCAAACAGTGTAATCCCTCTTTCTAAGAAAATTAAGCAATTTAACAAAGTGATTTCAAGGTTAAAACTTAGGGTTTGATCTTAGGGTTCCATTCCATTGATTAACAAAAATCACCAAAATTTGCTTGAAGATGAGTTTATGTGATGTAATTACCCCTAAATATGCTTGTAGGACCTTTGGAAGAAATTTGGAAGAAATTTGAATTGTTTTAAGTGGTTAATTTTCTTAGGAAGTCCTCTTTTCTAAGGGCGCAACGCTCAGTCCCAGGCACGCAACGCTCAATCCCAAGTGCGCAACGCTTTTTTGAAGAGGCCATATGGAGGCCTTCCCGGTGTCACAATTGGTCCCATGATAGCTCGTTGGAAATATTATCCTATCTAATTTCCAAATATACCTTTTTTTGTCTGATTGTATTTGATTTAACCTGCCAAAAGTTGATTCTCCCAAGACTGGTAAAAAAGGACTAAATGATGGTGCAGAAATGCAGAGTGCTGGTGAAGGCAACTTTTAGAGGCCTTCCTCAACTCCGAATTAAGATCATGATAGCTCATTGGAAATATCTTCCAGTATTGTTTTCATTTGACTCATGAAGAAATTCATTTGGACAGTCCAACGATGAGGAAACTTGATTTTCCCAAGGTCACTCCAGAAGTGCAGCAATTCTCCCGTGACACCTGTATTTTTGAAATTCCTCTAAAACCATGACACCTGTGTAAAATATGTAAGATTTTTTTCTTATTGGACCTATGATGGACAAAAACCTCTCTTACTGTTGTCAAAATCATCTCTGTTTGGTCAGAAACATAATTTGAATCAAAACTAGCACTATGAGTGACAAATGGCTTGGCTCTTGGAAATAATTCCTGGAAAATGATGGAGGCATGATGTTTATGAGTTAGTATGGCTTCATTCTTGCTGATATTACCTAACATATGGATCTTCTTTTCCTATGCCTCTTTTCCATAGAAAACCCTAGCCTAGTGGAAGAGGAAATTAGGGTTTAGTGCTTCCTTTAGGTCATTTCTGCCATTGATCATTGTTTGGCACTCTGCTCGACCATTAAGCTCAAAAACCCTAGTCATATATAATAAAAAGTGTCTCCTATCCTCCTTTCTACATTTTTTCTTCATTCAGGAATATACCACTTACCTTACTAGTACTTTCTGCTGATGGACCTTTCAACACTCCTGTAGAAGTGCCAAAGTTTGTCCATTTCCTCATGTGTAGACTCTGAAATGAAGGATAATATTCTTTGGAAAATCTTTAGGTATTTCTTAAATAAATATGTTCTGACATTATATTACATATGAGCTAGCTTCTAGAAAAGGAAAAGTAGTGTTTGGCACACCAATGATGACCTTAAAACATGTGAAACACTAATTGACCTAGTGGGAGGGTTTTTTGACCTGACCTTAACTAAAACTTGGCTAAGAGACCTTTAAGTGAAAACAGAGTAGTTGTCAAAGTACTCTATTGAAGATCCAAAATCCAATGTACTTGATTTATCTAAAGAGCCTACAGAGATAGTTTTGAGACCATCAATTCTTGAGGAACTTGGGGAACATGGGAAAAAGTTAGCTATAGGAAACCCTAGAGGAAAAGTGAAGTTATCGACAAGTGAAAATAGGGTAATGAGGTTATAGGCAGAGAAGGAGGCTAAAAGTGGTAGGTAAAAGCCCATAAGGATTTTGTAGGAGTGACTGGGTGACCATGGAATGACAAGCTGATATAATAGTGAAAAAAATTGAAAAAGGATAATGAAGGTAGTGATATTTCTAAAACTCACAATATTCAAAGAATGTTGTTTTTAGAAATATAGAACCATTCTATAGTCATCTACAAATAGTGAAAAATAATGATGACTAAAACATGTGCTACCGGAAATTCTGGAAGCACATATTCAGAAGAAGATGCAGAAAGAGTATCATCCTACAAAATCAGATGAAGAACTCCTCAAGGATGTTGGAAGCACATATTCAGCAGTAAGAAGAAGAAATAAGAATCCAAACCTATTGCTGGTACTAGAAAGAGGCATACCAGAGACAATAACAAGTTTAGGCTTAAGTACAAGGCTCTACATAATCCAAGCCTAATGAGAGAGGTCATTGATATTGAAGGTAAATATGAATGGTCAAAAAAAGAGAAATCCATGAAGAAAAAAAAAAACCCTTTAGAGTAGCACTTAGAGCCCTCAAAGAGAAGAAAGATACAAAAGGGTTCTAAGGAGGAGAAATCCATTGTCAAGGAAGAAGCCAAAATAACAACATGATCCATATCCGATGCTGACAACACAATAGACTTAGATAAACTTACTAAAGTTGCAACCCACATAGAAGGAGGGCAATTTTTTTTTTGATACAAACACATTTTTGCTTATCAGTCACAATTTTGAACAACAACTTAGATGTCAAGGAATATAAGTCTGCATAGGATTTTTATCATTTTCTATTTATTTTTGAAAAATAAATAGAGTACTACCAGAAATTCCGGTAGCATTCCAGTTTTGGCACAATTACATGTTTTTACTGGAATTTTCGGTAGCACTTGTTTTAACTAAATTTTGACACCTGTCATCCAAGTTTTTCGAGACAATTAAGGATTGATAGGAACCCATAACCAAAAGGATATAACAAGTAATGGTGAAAGGTGGTTATGAGGTTGTTGGAGGTCTTATAAAATGTATATGCATGGTTATTTAAAGACCAAAGACACAAAGAGATAAATCAGCAGAAAAAGGGCAACATCATAGCACACTCAACATTTTAGCCCAGATTTCTTCTCTTCTTTCTTCTACATTTGTCCTTTCTATTAGATTTCTATGGGATATGGTTGTAATGTCCTTTGACACCTATGTAATGTTAGGATTAATTTTTCCTTCTTTTTAGAAGAGATGGAGTTGGTGCCTCTCTTGCTATATATACCATTTGTAAATACCATTTCCAGGTTGGATGTTGGTCTACCTAAACACTGAATATAATAAAAATCCTTTTTTACTTCATGCTGGAGGATTTTGTGACTTAAGAAACATCCAATGTGTGTTGTGTCTCTTTTCTTTGTTAATTTTTATAAATATGAATTGCAACAACTAGTAAGGTGTGAGTAATAAATTGTTAAATGATTTAACAGTAAAATATCTACTTCCAGTTTTCTAAAAATCATATGTGTGTTATAGAACATGTTAGTGAAGATTTCATAAAGTATTTTTTGAATACTTTATACATGAAATCTATTTTATGAATGTTGTTTACTTTGCATAAACATAATTTTTGCAAAGATCCATCATCATAGTTGTGTGAGTGATTTATGATAGGAATGTTTCCTAGCATAGGTACCATCTATCCATCTTCTTTCATTTGTACACTCTGCTCCCTATACTTCCAATTTAACCACGCAATTTATACTTGCCACATCTTTCCAAATGCATGCAATTCTTAAAGAATATAAAAAATAATTTCAAAATCTTTGAGAAGCCATCCCACCACTCAAACAACCCCTTTAAAATTTGGAATGAACTATGATGTGTAAGGCTTACTTATTATGCAATCAAGGAGTGACTCCTTGCGCTAACAGGGGTTATTCCCCCTTACCCAAGTCCTTACTAATGATGTAAGGTCCTAGCCATAATGGGTTAAACTTCCCATGACCAAGGACATCATGAGCCTAGTTCTACAATAGAACAATATCACCTTCATGAAAGGTACGAGGCTAGAATTTTCGGTCATATTGAGCTTTTGTGTGCTTCTTGGTTGCTTCAATGCTTTTTAGTGCAACACGATGGTATTTGGAAGCACTCTCAAGCACGAGACGTCTTTGTTATAAAGGTTTGGTGTAGGGGGAAGTTCAACGACAGGGTGAAGGGAGGGTATTTCACACTCGATTGGGAAGATTTCCTCCTCACCAAAAACAAGTTGGAAAGGAGTAAACCCAGTGGTGGTTTTAACAGAAGTCCTATATGCCCAAAAATCAGGGAAGCGAATAAGGTTCTAGTTGATTTTACGCTTGTTCACTGTCTGTTGAAGCATAGTTTTAAGGATTTTATTCACCTCTTCAACTTTACCATTACCTTGGGGATAATAGGAGGATGAATATTGGTGCTCAAATCCCAATAGAGAGGATAGCTCACGCCACATCTCATCTTTGAAATGTTGGCCATGGTTAGAGACCAATTGTTTCAGAACCCTGAATCGAGCGATAACATGGTTAAATAAAAAGAGAGTTGTGGTAGCTACCATGTTATTGAACGTTGGCCTGGCCTTAGCCCATTTAGTGAAATGGTCAACTGCCACAATGATATAATTATGGTTACCAATATATGGAGGTCGAAACTCCATGAAGTCAATGGCCCACTTAGAGAAGGGACCGGCTGAGATGCGAGGATGGAGGGGAGTGGGTGGTGCTCACGCCTTTGGGGCGAAGAGTTTGCGATTGGAACAACATTTGATTGCTTCAATGTAATAACCAAAGAGAGAAGGGAAAAAATACCCAGGGCACATGAATTTCTAGGCAATATCCAAGCCACAGAGGTGGCCACCACAAGCGCTGCTATGGCAGGCATTAAGGACTTTCTCAACTTCAGGGTGTGTGAGACAACAACGGAGGACATAATCAACACTACGATGATAAATATCATCACAAATGAGAAGATAACGGGGGGCTTGGTGTCATATATGTCGTCGAGCATCATGATCCAGATGGGAAGCAAAATTTTGGGTTTGCTGGTAGGTGAGGATGTCACCATACCAAGGGTCATCTGAAGCAATGTCAAATAATTTTTCATTGGGTAAATCATCATTAACAAATGGATCTTGCACACCATTATGAAATTTAGAAATGAGTTTAGAAAGGGCTAAACATTTCTTACTCTTGGGTGTGACAAATTGAAGATCGAATTCCTAGAGGATAACAATCCAACGTGCATACTTCCCATTGATGATCTGTCGATTCAATAGGAAAGCCATAGGGTTGGAATTGGTCACGAACTTGGTGGAATAGGTTAGGATATAATGACGATGTTTTTGGGCCGAGAACAAAAAAACCAGTGCCAAATTATCTTTGTGCGAGTAGGACACAGGGGGTCCCAAAAATTTCTTACTGACATAATATATAACATGTTCGTTTCTGGTGTCATCTTCCTAGATAAGTACACCAGCGACCGAATGGGTGGATGCTGAGACGTATAGGATGAAACCCCTCTAAAAGTTAGGAGGAATAATCAAGGGAGTAGAAGTGAGATCATGTTTCAAGGCATCGAAAGACTGTTGAGTGTAGTCATCCCAAACAAATGAAATGTTAAATATAAGAAGTATTAGAAACCCATGCGTAGCAGTGGCATATATATAGACGAACCAATGAAGGAAGTTGGATTTTCCTTGAAGGCTTTGTAATCGATGCAAGGAACGAGGAATGGGAAGCTCAAGAATGGCTTGAAATTTGAGGGGATCAAGTGTTATACCATATTTGGATACAATGAAGCCCAAGAGATGGCCGACTAGAATGTAAAAGACACACTTCAATAGGTTGAGGTGGATATTATAGTTGCGACATCCGAGGAAGACGGTACGAAAATCATGAATGTGTTGAGCCCAATGCCTAGAACAAGCAGTGAGGTCATCAAGGTAGGCAAGGATAATATGAGGAAAATCATGAAATCATTATGACATGGCCCGCTGGAAGGTGGCTCTAGCATCCTTTAGGCCAAACGACATGACTCTCTAAGAAAAATCTCCCCATGTACTAATGAACACAGCTTTGAACTGATCAACACAAACGATAACATTCTAGTTGTACCCGGAGAAACCATCCATAAAGGATATAACCTCATGCCCTACACAGTCATCGATGATCTGGTCAATAATGGTGTGGGGAAGTTGTCTTTGGGACAATATTTTTTCAGGTCACAAAAGTCAGTGAAGACATAGATGGTGCCTTTTTTCTTGAGAATGGGAACTGGATTGGAAACCCAAGTGGTATATTCAATGGCATAGATAAAATCAGCCTGCTTTAGCTTATCAATTTTGACTTTGATTGCCTCTCATTTGGAAGGATTAATGGGTCTCAAATTTTGACGGACATGATTAGCATTGGACCATGTATCGATATGGTGTTCGACAATAACGGGATCAAGTCTGGGCATCTCTGAATAGAACCAGGTGAAAAAATCATGGAATTTCTTGAATAGCTTAGTTTATGCCTCAATTTCTTTCGGGGTGCAATGTGCCCCCAAGATAATGTTTTCTTCTACCCATGGTTTATTGGAAATGTTTATCTTAATGGTATGAGAGATATTGGCCATATTTCCTTCTTCAAAATCATGTGGTGTGGGAATGGGATTTCTAACCAATCGAACTCATTTGGGATGAAGTTTTTAGACTCCACAGCATACTGGTAATGTGACTAATGCGGAAGGAAGAATGCAGTATGGTGCATATCATCCCAAGGAAAGTTAAGGGTGGTCATCGCTTCCATAATGTCTTCATTAGAGTGAAATATGGCAGGACTAGAAGAAGGGGGACCACATGATGTAGTGGGGCTACCTGATGCATCATTGTGATAGATATGGTTCACATATGCCTTGCTACTTTGGGTATACAAAGAGCTAGTAGGTGAAACATCTATCGATGTTGAGACTAGGGTGATCGTCGAAGGAGGTTCAGTCGAAATGGAAGGGGATGCCCTAGAGGGGTATTCCACGACGGATCTCATGGATGACGATAGATAGATAATAGTGGCTGAAGGTTCCGTCATCTCGACATCCGGGGAAATTATCACAGTGGGTGAAAAAATGTCCTCTAGTTCTACTGAAAGAGAAATCATAAGTAGAGTAGTACATGATCCACAACGAGTAGGCTCTATTTGGAAAACAACCTCATGGGTGTCCTGAAATTCATAGAGATGGGGACAATGGTGAGAATAGTGGCCATAAATATCACACAAAGCACAGGGGTGTTTTGTGTGCAACGACTTGATTTTCTTAGCTTAATTGGGTAAGGTAACATGGACCTCTGGGATGTTGCATTCAGGAAATGTCGCGTTGACCACAGGTTTGAGATGAGGAATCTCAGGAAAATTATGGGTGGTGTTGTACTTTAAGAGACAATCCCTTAGCTATGATAAGGAATCAGTGCTTAAGACATTTATATCATTATGCCACAGAATTATTTGTCTCTGTTTAATCACCCTCAAGTATTTATCATTAAACCCTCAAATATCAAATATAATGAATGTTTCACAATGCTATCATTTGCTGATGTTGAATGAAATGACCAGAAGAAAATGAAAGAAAGAAGCCCAAATTGATATGTTGTTACACAAAATATATCATCTCAAACTTCAAAAGAATTATATGAAGGAAATAGATAAAATAAGGAGCGCCAATTAAGGGATTTAACTCTTGATTACATAAGTAAAAAGAGACCTTGTACTCATTACTTCGTTTTATTCAAGGATAGAAAACACACAATGTAAACTTGAACACATATCAACATAAACAAATGCTATAAACTTGTTTCTCATTCATTAATCTTTGAAATATTTGAGTACAAAATTATAGACTGAAGGTCCAAAACTCGAAACCCTATTCTTTTGAACTATTACATTAAATACAATAAAAAGCAGTTTGAAACTGCTATAACTTATCCTAACTACCTCAACTCCCGAGGACTTCGTAATCTATCTATTACATACCCTCAAAACGTCTTATTACATTTGCATCATCTTTGAAAGATTATAATAACATAAAAATTGACACCCTATTCTATATGCTGATTGTGAATAGATGACAATGCTGCTACATTTCCTAGCTCAGCTAATTTGTCTTTCTTCGAAGCCAAAGGATCTTTTGGCAAGTCTATTGTCCAATCTCTGAACTTATTCCATATCTTTACTCTTTTCTTGGGTGAATGTATCATATTGTGATACTCCAATCTAAAAGCAGTAATTCGGTTGTAGGATGGTCTTTCTACAAATAGAGTTTTTACCAACCACAACAGCTGAAAATGTCTCTGAAGAAAGTTGATCATTATTGCTCCCTTGAGCACCTGAGTCTTTTCATGTGTATTGTCAACTTTACTTTTTGTCAACACTAGTAAGATTTCATAAGAATCACATGACAACAGACCTCCTCCAAGTCCCCAACATGAAGGCAGACTTGCTCTTGTCACCTTGTCCAATGACTTATCAAATTGACTTACTGCTTCTTTAATTTTTATCAACTTCTTTTCTGTGGCCTTCCTGTAATCATTCTTGACAATCATCTTATTAATCTTCACTGCATATAGGATTCTATCTTTAATCTCATTTTCCTATAACTCTTGATATATTTTTGAATTAATAAAGTCAACGAATCTTTTTTCCCAAATAGCTCTATTGATTGTCTTCTGTCTATCTGCCATGAATTGTTCTTCAAATTCCTTGATGAGAATTTTCTCTTCTGCAACCACCATCAAAAAGCTCCAAATTTATTTCATTTCTAAAATGATATCATTCCAAATGATATATTTTTCTTGAATTAAAGATATGTTCCCTTTCGATTTTTCTTTGAGACTTTTGATCTCAGCATTAGCATTTTGACTGTCGACTTTGTATTTACTCGCTTCATTTTCTGCAGCTTGAATAATCTTTGATGCAGTCTCTAAATCTGCTTGAGCCTTTTTATAATCTCTTTATGCCATTTGTAATTCAGTATTAAATTGAGAAATTTGTGCCTGTGGATCTTCATTACCTGAAGGAAAAACAAAATTACAATTATTATTATCAATATGATTTTGAAGTGATATTGCAGTTTTCTTTATTTTGGAAATTTCTTCCTCCTTTTGCATAACCTACTGTAGAAGCTTTTATTTCTCGTTCTCTACCTCTGCAACCTCTGCAACCATTGAATGCTCTCCTGTAGGAAATTTTAACCTTTTCTTCAATGTAGATATCTCAGCCTCAGCACTTTGTAGAAGTTTCTGCACAGTAGTCCTATCATTAGGGTCCACTCCAATCTTTATTATGATTTTCGTCAACTCCTCATTCTGAATTCATAAAGCCCTAGAGTTAGCTTTATCTAACTTTAATGGCTTAATTAATTTTCCAAGAATATTTTATGCCTTCATTTCCATTACATTAGTTTTTGTCAGGTCATTTACAATCAACTGACATGTTTGCATATGTAGGTTCACCTTATCCAACAGTGGGATTTTCTTCACATCTACAGTCACATTTACAGTATTGAAATTGCTAGAAGAACCAATTAACATGTATGTAGGATGTGACAGGGAAATTCTGAATTGATCTTTCTCAAAATCCATGGCAGTCAAAAGTATTGTTTGATCTGGAGCAATTTGATATTCATCTTGGGCCTCTATGATGGCCTTCATCTTCTGGTTCCTCTCTAAAATTTGGGCAAACATCTGTTTGATCAGAGGAACTTGTTCATGAGAGGTCTCATGTCTCCTGGGTGAAGCAGGAATGTTTTTTTCCTCTCCTAACTGTAACGAAAAACCAGGTTGATTATATGCAGGCTCTTCACTAAACTTTGTCCTCTTCTCAGCTCCCTGCTGCTCATCCTCTAAATCTACCACTTTCTCTTTACTTCTTTTATTGGACTTTTCTAATATGATAAGAGTCTGAATATTTGAATCTGTTGAACTTATTACACATTTACTTGCTATCTTCTCTAAATCTCGCCTGCTTTCATGAATGAAATCTGAATACCCATTCTCAATTCTTCTATTGGAAATTACACTGTGAGGGTCATAAGCCCACCTTTCCCCTAACAGAAAATGCATTTCATCTAGCATTCTAGTAACCTCTTCAAATGCCTATCTCATATTAACTATGAAAAGGCCTACAATCATGGGAAGTTTGAACATATGCCCCTTTGTCATGGGCACAAAGTGAACTTGATCAACATTTAGACTTTTTCAAACAAACTCCAGAGCAAATATCCTCATAGGTACAAACACTGGAAGTCTATAAGGCTCAACACTTGCTCCATACAGCTTAATTTCAAAGTAATCCTAAAAAACAAAACAATCTCCAAATTTGTAGTTTGCCCCTAAATGCAAGAATTCCTGAGCTTTGGGTAAGAAACGGGGAGGAGGAACTCCATTAAAAACTTTATATGCAATTGACATGAAATAATTGGAAAAATCAAATAGTCCTACTACATCTATCCAAAACACTACTGATTTCATTTTCTTATTCATATCCATAATATTCGGACCTAGATGCATGAACTCCTCCACATTTTGATATAAGAACAAGTAAATAATTAATGAAGGAAATCTGAAATAACTTGTTAATGATAAGCTCATGAGTTGTGAATTGACTACTTCCTGCCAATAGGATGGAATATCCAGCACCATTCCTGGCTTCATCATCATGGAAAACATCCCCAATATTTATTTATCCACTGTACTGTCATCATATTTTCCTAGAATCTTTGCAATGCTGCTTACTACTGGTTGAACCTCAATATCAAAAATTTCCATAGGAAAATATTTTCTATCAGGAAGAAATTGTTGTGTGTTAAGCTTCAGAAAATGAATAAATTGATTGAATTCTTGACCTGCGAGGCTGCCATAATACGCTACCAAAGAATCGTCGGAGAATTGAACACATGATTCTGACTCAGGGTAACAAAGGGCTTGACAAATTAGCTGGGCAGACACTTGCAAAACATTATCTCCTTGATAGTTCATCACAAAACATTTCCCAGGATACATAACTGATACCAACCAATATATAAATTCAGGAAAAAGATGGATTCCAGGGATTCATGCAGACAACACACTAGACTTGGCCATGGCAGTATAAACCGGGGAAGCTTTGTCATTCAAGAGAACTCGTTGGTAAAACGGAAGGTGAACCAAGGAACAATTGGTATCTTGGATATCCCTCTCGGTATCCATGAGAGGGATATGACTAGCAGAACCCGACAGGGATGAGAGTTTAGTTGTGACTCTGAATTATGACAATGGACGACTTACAGGGTGGCCAAATTTTGATAGCGTGACGGAAAAACTGAACAAGACGCAGCATAAACCAATTACAAACATCAACTTAATCACAAATGGCTTCGAAAAGAATGTGAATTTCATTTAAATAGGTGGCGCGGCTTTGATCTTAAATGCTAACAAGACGTGCCAACGAACAGTTAAATTCACCTGATGTGGAAGAAAACTGTGAACAAATCATTGCCTTACGTCACTACAGGGCGTCTCGGAGTACGGAGAATTATTTTGGCTTGTGCCCCCACAATGAATCTCCACCACTCATCTGCGTTACTCCCGCAGACAACCCAGTCAACTGCGGAGGCACCCTTCATACTAATTCTTGTGCTAGTAGTGCCCACAGGTTGAGTCTTTTGTTCGTGGTTCGAGCGATTATCGCATCCCGCTTGATAAAATAATCGACTTTTAAAATTTAATTCGGGACCCATTTTCATAAAGTCAAAATTATTTAAACTTTTAAATTTAATACAAAGAACAAAAATATTTTTACGCTAAAGTATAAAGACTTTAATACTTTAACATGTTTTAACATTATTCTATTTTATTTTTTTTCAAAATTGAAAATAAACAGATATTGAAAATGATCCACAACATCTGGATCCACCTAGGGATAGTGTTTTTTTCCATGAAACACTAAGAACCTGTAGATCAATGCATTTGCTTCAGGCATGGAGTCAAATGATGCTTGATGAAAAATGTACAATGAGGAAACCAAATATGTACAATTATGAACCTGCTATTTTCAGTGCTGGAAATAATGTTTTAGATATTGCCCATTAACAAGTAGTCCTACTGCTTCTCCATCAATATTTTCCAACATAAAAATGTTATTTGATCTGACTTCAGTGATTTTTTAAGGGCGATACCATAGAGGATCAAAATTACCATGCTTCCCCTTCCCCTCTCTTTTGGTATCCCATCTTAATACCAGATCTCCAGTTTTGAACATAATCTCCTTTGCCTTTCTGTCAAAAATGGACTTCATTTTCTCCTGATATGTGACCAAATTGTCTCTAACTTTATTTCTACTTTCACTCAATTCTATTACCTTATTTAGCCTTCTTATCAATGCATTAGGTTCCTCTTGCGATTCTTGAAGAAAATAAATTACTGGTTTTGCTAACTGAGTGGGAAACAAAGCTTGAGTACCATATACTAACTCATAAGGGGAATTACCAGTAGATCTTCTATTAGTCATTCTCACTGCCCAGAGAGAAAATATCAACTTTGAGTCCCAATTATTCTGGTTCTCATTAATTGTTTTCTTCAAGATCTTGACCAATGTCTTATTAGATGATTCTGCTAATCCATTCCCTTGAGGATGATATGTTGTAGAATGAGACATTATCACATTATAAGTTTGACAAAAATTTATGAACTTCACTGCGTTGAATACCTGAGCATTATCTATGACAATTTTCACTGGACATCCAAACCTGCTAAAAGTAATCTCTTCCAAAAACTTCATTACTACCAAATCATTTGATTTTCAGATAGGAATTGCCTCCACCCATTTTGTAAAATAATCAGTGGCAGTAATAATCCACTTATACTACCCACTTGATGGTGGATGAATTTCTCCAATAAAATCTAATCCCCATTGTCCGAAGGGTTCTTAAATAAAAATAGGGAGAAGAGGTAAAGGGGCTAACATTTTCTTTTCTGAAAACAATTGGCATTTCTAACAACTTCTAACAACTCTGTACACATCAACAAATAAATAAGTCCAGTAGAAACCTAATTTAAGAATCTTATGAGCAGTCACTTTCCAACTGTAATGAACTCCACATAAACATTCATGGTACTCCTTGATCACTTCCATTGATTCTCCTTCTGTCAAACATAGTAACAAGACACCAGCAGGATCTTTCCAATATAACTTAGCATCAATTATAACATAAGGTTGAGCTTTAAGTTTTAGGGATCTATACTTTTCTCTATTGATTGAGGGAGGGGAAGAGAAAAAACAAAAATAGTGAATAATATCCTGATACCAGTCTGAGCAGATAAATTTTTACTTGATTGCTGACCTTGCTTTAATCTGATTAGTCTCCTCAACCACTTCATCTAATGGTGCAAAAAAATTAATTCCCAGAGTTTGGAAATTAGATTCTGTTAGCAATTTAGCTAATCACTATCCTTTTACTAACTTAGTAGGCTTAATTTCCAAATCATATTCTTGGATTTTGGCAATCCATTTTCCTCTTTTTCCCTCTACATCACTCTGAATCAGCACATCTTTTACAGCAGAATTAGGTACATATGATACTATTTGAGAATGAAGTACATAGGTCCTAAAAGCTTTCAATGATTTAACAAAATAATATACCTGCTTCTCCAGGATATTATATTTGAGCTCTGCATCTCTAAGGACTTTACTGAAAAATGCTACTGGTTGCTCTTTTCCTTCTTCGTTCTTCTGTAACAACACAATAGCAATAGTGGAAGGTGATGCAAATAAAAAAATTTGGAAAGGTTTCAGGTAATCTAGACTAATCAAAATTGGAGCTTCTTGGAGGGCCTCTTTAATTCTGGCAAAGGATTCTCTTGCATCTTTGTCCCATTTTACTTCAGCATTCTTTTTTAACATATTTGTTATTCTTCTGACAATCTCAACATAACTTGGAATAAACCTTCTCAAAAAATTAATTTTCCCTAGAAATATTTGGATATGTTTTTTACTTCTAGGAAATGGAATTGTTTGTATAGCCTCAACTCTTCCTGGATCAATTTTCACACCTTGGTTTGAAACTATATGTCCCAACAACTTACCTTCCTCTAGAGAAAAAAAGGATTTCTTAGGATTCAATGATAACCCAAATTTTCTTCATTTCAGGAAAGCTTTATGTAGGTGCTCCAAGTGTTCATCATCAGAACCTGAAAAAATAGCCACGTCATCCAAATATATGACTACAAATTTGTCACCCACAAAAGCTATATCCATTGCCCTCTGGAAATTAGCTCTTGCATTCATGAGGCCGAATGGCATCCTGGCATACATGAATGTTCCCCAGGGTGTAGTGAAGGTTTTTTTCTTCTGATCTTCTTTTTCAATAGATACTTGGTTGTACCCAGAGAAACCATCAACCATGGATAACCTATAAGCTCCAGTCACTTTCTACAGGACATAGTCCATCTTTGGAAAATGATAATTATCCTTTACGGAGGCTCTGTTCAAGTTCCTGAAATCTACACACAATCTTATCTCTCCATTTTTCTTCCTGACTAGAACTAGATTTGAAACCCACTTTGAGTACCTGAGTGGGACTATGATTTTTTCTTGTAAAATTTTCTTCACCTCCTTTTCAATCTGGGCACGTAATAGTGAATTAATATATCTCAGCTTATGCCTGTGTGGCTTAACCCCATCCTTCAGTGGTATTTTATGCTGAATAATATTTCAATCATAAGTCTTCAAATCTTCATATGACCATGCAAATACATCCATGAACTTTTTGAAAATATCTACATACCTTTCCTTATAATCTTTAGGAACTCCTTTAAACAACTTGACTATTTTAGGCTCCTACTGAGTTCCTAAATTACATTCCTCCATCTCTTCATCCTGAGATACCTTCTTCTAATTTACTGCTACATCATTAGCATCAAACAATATTTCAAGACGAAACAGGCCTCTGGGAAATATATTATCCTTCAGTTGAATTATCTTCTGGTCACCAATTGTATGCTTCAGGTTTCTAGGCACATCACTTTGATCACTTTGATCACTATCTAGATCAATTTTACTGTCTTCAAAATTTCCAATCATTGTTAAAAATTGATTGATCTTCCCATCATCCTCGAAATCATGCCAATGATTTACATTTTCAGGGACTGAAGGCCTGTGTCTCAACTCAATTTCATATCTCAGTCTTGGATTAATTGGTGGCTTAAATGTACTCACTGCAACTGCCAATGAATATGCCATTCTATTTTATTCTCTTGGAATAAACTGAAGGTTAAAGGCTTCAAAATAATTTTCAATTAGATCCCACACCTCATTTCTATAGGATCTCAATCTGGGATGCTTAGTATGACACAAATTCTTAATCTGTCTTATTACTAATTCAAAATCACCAAAAATGGAAATAGATTGTATTCCCATTTTTTTAGTTGTTTGCAGGCTCAAAATCAATGCTTCATACTCTGCCACATTACTAGTTGATTCAAATTCCAGTTTGAAAGGAAAAGGTAAAAGATTACCTTCAGTAGATATAAATATGAACCTAGCTCCTGTGCCTTCTTTAGAATATGCACTATCGAAATAACACTTCCAAATTTTATTTGAATGTGGCTCCTTATGTACACTTGCTGAAGAGAGCTTCTTCTGTGAGTCTTCAGCAAATTATATATCTTCATGCAGCATAAAACAAGAGAGATCCTCCTTCTCTTGACCATAAATGGGAGAATTACCTGGATCTTTCTTGGTGGTAGTTTTCATGAATATGGTTTCTTTGTATAACCTCCTCTTCTCCCCATTGAAACATGAATGATGGCATATGTGAAATCCACTTTTAAGACACCTCCAAGCTTTTCTCTCCAGATCTGGACAACATCATACCAAATCTAGCCGGAACATCTACAACTACTACGTCCATCATGATACTCTTGGCTGGAATTTGGTCCAAGGAAACAACCATGTATTTGATAATACCTACACACTTCACCCTTTTTGAATCAAAAGAATAGAGGTATCTATACGACTTCGTGATTTGTAAATTTAGCTCTTTCATCAAAGATAATGGCATAAGATTATGTGATGCACCTGAATCTAGCATACAATTATGTAGAATGAAATCATGCAAAAGTACTGATATATAAAAAGTGGAATAGAAGAGTCTACCTCTTCAACATCGGGCTCAAAAGTAACCACCAGTTTCTCTTCTTGCAAATTCACAATATCAACCACCTCATCGGACTGAGATAAATTAATAAACTCTGCAATTTTTTTCTTATAACCAGATGTTTTAGCCAACTCAAGAAGAGGTACTTAAATTTTTCTAACTCTTTAGACAAACTGAAAGCTTGGTTTTGTTTAGTCAAATTTTCAGGTTCTTCTTGATTTTTGTTTGGATTTTCATTTTTCTTAGGAACAGTAACAATCTTCTCCAAAATATTAGAGTCATTAGAATTTTTTTGGGAAGCCTCATCTTCCTACTTCTCTTTTTCTTTTACTGGATTCATGGGCTACTTCTCCTTATCTGATTGTTTTATTGAATTTTTCTGTTGTGGAGTCACCATTGGAGAAGGGACTGACTCAGATTCTTTCTCTTCATCAACCTGAGTTCTCAACCTCTCTTTTGATCTCAAGTCATACTTTTTATGCAATTCTGATTGCATAAAATCAGTAAATTGTTTGTCGTGATCATCCATCTCTTCCTGATCAAATGAAATATCAGCTTCTTTACTTTCTTCTTCCCATTCTTTTTCACATTTTTCTTCTGCACCATATTCCATATATATGGCAGAAATTTTTTCTTCATCTTATTTCTGATCATCATCAATAGACTGAGAAGGTTCTGCTTCTATATATAGGGGTGCTTGAACTTGATCCTGATCTCTTCTTTCTCTCTTCAAAATCTTCAGGGCTACTTTCTGAATTGGGGATTAAAAGCCCCTCTATTTTGCTGTGTAGGTTTCTTGTTATCCAAATCAAACTTTAATAATTTTTTTGAGAAATTTTTAATGACCTTAGTCATGTCATGAATCCTTTGATCTTGTAATGACTCTCCCTTAGCTTTACCATTATCTTGAACTGACTTCTTTTCTTGAGCTTTCCCAGCAGTAGTCATATTTTCTTCAATCTCCAAAGAATATGTTTGGATTTGTTCAAGAGTAGGGGACCTTATTTCACTTAAAGTAAAACTAAAATCTAACACAAATGCTCCAGCAAAAACAACTCTTGCTCCAATAGGAGGGGGTTTCATCTCTGCAAGAAAACTATTGTACAATTTATTGAATCTGTTAATGTAATCGCTCATATTTTCATCTGGTTTTTTCTTAATAGCATTAAATTATGTCAAAGAATAACCATGGTCTCTCTTTTCACCCCATCTTTGGATGACATTTCTTTCTAACTCATCCAAATAATTAATTGAGCCATTTGGTAACCCTTTAAACCATTTTCTTGCCTCTCCATTTAGAGATTGCAAAAAAATTCTCATTAATACATCTAGATGTTCAACATTAAAGTTTTCAGCAAAAGTGAAAAACAAAGGCAAGTGTTGTTCTACAGTTATTTCATCTTCACCAGTAAATCTAGGAAGCACTTAAGATACTCTTGAGGCATTGCATTCATTTCTTGAGGAATATTTAATGGTGCATATCTGTTCATCAAGAAAGCAAGGGCTGCCATGTTTATGCCCTGATTGACTACTCCTTGAGTAGTGGGAATCTATGTTCCAGTTGTAGGTGTGGATGAATGGGGTGAAACAACTGATAAGGGAAGGGGTTGATAAACTATAGCATAAGAACTAGCAACTGTATTTGGCTGAGTTTCTCTAAATGTGAATGATACATATTCAAAAGACTGCTCTTCTAACCTTGGTTCTTGGAAATGAATGGATGGAGACAAGGATTCTTGTTCTGAGAAAGTGAGTTTCCAAGAAATATCCTTGGATGGAAGATTATGAGAACTGCTGCTAGGTGCAGGAAATGTGGCATCTGGTGTAGAAAGTGTTTTTGATTTCTGGCCCTTTTTAGAAACCAAATTTTCTATATTTGAAAGGGTAGGAACTTTCTACTGAGAGGTATTTGACCTCGTGTGTGGCCTCTTATAAGCCAAAATTAGAAAATGAAAACACAGCTTTTAATATTTCCTCCTCTCTGAACAACCAAAGGAAATATAAACAAAACCCAGGGAAAAACTTCACTTCTTCGTCCTCGGCAATGGCGCCAAAAAATGTTGTACCTTAAGAGACAATCCCTTAGCTGTTGTTATCACAAAATCTGACCCTGATAGGTTGCTCATCAAGTAGACTCTAAGTAACTCTTTCAAACCAATCTTTTGGCTGAGGCTTAGCCTCCTCAACCTGAGAGGGCTCTCTCAATAGGTTTAAGGTTTTTCATTAATGATTAGATGGCTAACTCTAGGAGTAAAAAGGTTCAAATGTATAACTGGTTGAATCAAAGATTAGAAAACACTCATTGGGACATGGAGTCAAGATAGTCTTCAACAAAATATCATAATATGTCAAACATGGAAGTCAAGGCACTTGGAGTCTAGGTTTATGAGGAAAACAGTAACACAGTCTATTTGCATGTGAAGGAAGTTAGAGCATTGTCAAATGAATTATAAGTAACACATACAAATACTACTGCAAGTAGGTAATTGAAAAATCCATAGAAAAATGATACACTTGAACTCGTGAATCTTGAGTAGTCAAACAAATCTCTGTATTAAGTTGAGAAGAACACAGTGACATACAGTAACACAGTTTCCTTGCTAATGAAAAATTCCAACCTTGATGAATGCGACCTCATGCTTCATATAGAGCATTTACAATCTTGGATTCCATGATCCATCATTAGGGGAATTCTAATTTCTATTCTTGACACGTATTCTATTCATGAAACAAACTATTAATTACAAACTGATAGCTAAATTGTCTTTTAAGAGTCCTAATACAAATAGGAGTGAAACTCCTAAACATGTTTGAAACAACCTTATCTAAACCTTTAATGCTTTCTTTACAGTTTCAAATCCATTTTTTCAAACTTTTGATGATGCCTCCAGCCTTGTTGTAAACCTGTTGTTTCATGACCTAACTGTCCTAAAAACCAGGAGACAGAGTTCCTGCTTTTTAGCCCTTAACCTCCATGTTTATCTTCGAGTAGCTTTGTTAGCATTGATCACTGTTTTATATGTGTCACTTGTGTTAATCATTGCCTTGAAACTTTTAGACTCCCACCCATGCAAAGAAAAATCTCTAAAACAACGTAAAAGGGTATGAATATGTCTACGCTACGAAAGTAGCCTCTTTTCGTAGCGCAGTTTGTAGGTATTTGAAAAAACTTTCCTTTAACCCCTTTTTTCTCATGTTTTACAATTGTAGCCTTTACCTTTAGTATTCATGCTTCCATTATCAACATTAAAACTCAATACCCATCAACCCTATCTCCAAAATTCACATGTAAAGGTGCAAAAATTCATCTTTAGCAGTTTCGTAGCACGCTACAAAACTGCTATGTAAGCTTATTTCAAAACAGACTTTCAGAAATTTTTAATTTGAGGATATTTAAAGCTTCTCCAGGATTTATATTAACATCAAAAAGAAAAAAAACTTAACTTTAAAGGTGTTTTTCCTCAAAATGGTCTTATTCTTAATGAAAAACTAGTTTAAGATTTATCATTTATTGCCCTGTTTCATTACCCTGTTTCACTGTTGCTGTAGTTTCTCTTGAGATCTTGTCAACTAAATTTCAAGGTCTTCAACCTGTCTCCTTATATTTCTATTGGTGGCTCTCAACTGAGTATTCATTACTCTCACAAATCTGGCTTCTTTTATTGCTAGTACAGTCCAAGTGAAATATTGTGTTTCACTACTAATGATTTCAGGTTTAGCAACCCTTTCAACCTCCTAGAGAAATTTTATCCTCTTGAAATTTGTATTTTCAACAACATGCTTTCTTGCTCTCTTCCTTAGCCTGGAAATTTCAAGATTGGTTTATTTCAACCTTTCCTCCATCTCTGCATAACTGATTTTTTCTATTTCAATGGGGAATACTCTATTTTTTACCTTTTTTGGTACAGGTGATGAAAGGTTTATAATTTCTTCATGAACATTGGAAGCTTCCTCTGTTTTCTCCAACTCAACGTGCTCATGCATATTTTTGGACTATCTGGTTACAGGCTTCCTTGCCTTGAATACAAATGCTGCAACTTCATCATTGAATACTAGTTTCTTGAATGACTTCAACTTTTTCTTCTTTCCTTCATCATTTTTTATGAAATTATCTTGAACCAAAAGGGACTCTTCTATATCAATGGCTTGTAAGACATCATGCAAGTTTCCCTTTAATCCTGGAGTATCACTTGCTCCTAAAATCACTACTTTACCCTTTTCTTTTGCAATTTTACTCCTAGTCAATCTCTGTTGAACCTATTTATTAGCTAAAATTCCTGTGCAATCTCTTTAACTTCAGCTATCCTTTGTTTTGCAGGTTGAGGAGTTTCATCAATAACCACTGATGCTTTTCCTACTGGCTCTTTCACCTGTTTCTTGGGTTTTAGCTTAACAAACCTTTTTTACCTTGTCACTACAGGCTTGCTGGATTCTGTAGGTGGAGTCTCTTTTCCTTTAGGGTTACTGCCTATAGTTTGTGCTTCCACTCCAAACCACATAAAAAAAAATGATGACCATTATCTATTGATGTTTCGGAGTTCATGTAAGAGCATCAACTTAATTAAACCATGGTGGAATAAATAGGTTTCACACCCTTCAGACTTCATTTGAACCTTGTCTTTCATCTTAGCTATACTTCTATACAGAAAAAATGGGAAATCTAAAAATATTGTGCCAGTAAAGTGCAACAGAAGTTTAAAATGATATGAATATACTTTATGATACATTCCCTCATAGGTAAAATACCTCTGGATGTTGTATAGAAAATTGGCATATGAATTTTTCATGCAGCTCCTGGGAATTGCGTTGTTTAAATTCATTTCTGCAAATTTTGGCCTTAGAAACACTTTGCATGCCTCCATGTTAAATCTGAAACCTTTGAACCATGTCTCTTGCCCCCTAGGAATCTTTTTTACTAAGGTAATAATCTCAGGAGTAACTAAAAAGTTTAAGATTCCAATTTTTGTATTTGAGCCAGTAAAATGTAAAGCAAACTCCTTTGTCACCTGACTGTGTCCTCCCTGTAACTTTTCACAAAATTTCAAACACCCTGCCTTCTTGAAAGCTTCCAATACTGATTTGTCTTTAGCTAGGGTTCCTATAATTTTAGGCTCTATCCCTAAACAATGTCCCGACCTATGATTTTTCTTCTCCTCAGTCATTTTTTTCTTTGAATTTCTGAAAGTTTCCTGTGAACTCTGATTATTAGCCTCACTTGCATTCAAAATAGTCAGCCTCGCTTGATTAGAGTAATCAGCCTCACTTGATAATGGATAATAGAAGCTTTGGCTTGAGATTAAAACAAGTTTTACTCTTCAAAATGGTCTGTTGGAGTGTTTTGCATGCAAATTGGAATAAGAAACCAGCAAGCCCTTTAAAAATTTAACTTAGATTTCATAAATGAAACCTCTATGAATGCAATCATGATTTTGAATGACTATATGTCTTGGAAATGACCTCTAACTAACACCTAATGATGAGAAAATAACGGAATTTGAATGATTTGCTGATTTGACAGGACTCGCTACGAATCCGCGCTTTCATAGCGCGCTTAGTGTATTTTCAGAGAAATGCGTTACGAAAGTAGCAGCGCTTTCGTAGCACAAAACTGAGTTTTTGAAATGACTGCGCTACGAAACTATGGTTTTGTGGCTAATTGCAGAAATTTTTTCAAAAGTTTAAAACATGATTTCTAAATGAATGATGGGACTTCACAACCATGGGATGAGACTTAAAGACTTTATTTGGAAATGAAAACTGACCTTTAAAGACTTATAACCCTATCCCTTACCTTTATTATGAATGAAATGACTCAAGACCTATTGACACTATGAGTAAAACAAGGTAAACTTTCAGAGTTTTAGAAAAAAAAAATTAGGGTGATAACAGTTGTGATAAGGAGTCAGTGCCTAAGACATTTATATGATTATGTCACCGAATTATTTTTCTCTGTTTAATCACCCTCAAGTATTTATCATTAAACCCTCAAATATCAAATATAATTAGTGTTTTACAATGCTATCATTTGCTGATGTTGAATTAAATGACCAGAAGAAAATGAAAGAAAGAAGCCAAAACTGATATGTTGTTACACAGAATATATCATCTCAAATTTCAAAAGAATTATATGAAGGAAATAGTTAAAACAAAGGAGCGCCAATTAAGGGTTTTAACTCTTGCTTACATAAGTAAAAAGAGACATGTTGTTCATTACTTTGTTTTATTCAAAGATAGAAAACACAGAATGTAAACTTGAACACATATCAACATAAAAAGATGCCAGAAACTTGTTTCTCATTCATTAATATTTGAAATCTCTGAGTACAAAATTATAGTCTAAAGGTCCAAAACTCAGAACCTTTCTTCTTCTGAACTATTACATTAAATACAATAAAAATCAGTTTGAAACTACTATAACTGATCCTAACTACCTCAACTCCTGAGGACTTCGTAATCTATCTATTACGTACCCTCAAAACGTCTTATTACATTTACATCATATTTGAAAGATTATAATAACATAAAAATTGACACCCTAATCACTATGTTGAATGTGAATAGATGACGATGCTGCTACATTTCCTGGATTAGTTTATTTTTCTTTATTCGAAGCCGAAGTATCTTTTGGAAAGTCTATCATCCAATCTCTGCACTTCTTCCATTTCTCTACTCTTGTCCAGGGTGAATGTATCAGATTGTGATACTCCAATCTAAAAGCAGTAATTCGGTTGTAGGATGGTATTTCTGCAAATAGAGTTTTTACCAACCACAGTAGCTGAAAATGTCTCTGAAGAAATTTGATCACTATTGCTCCCTTGAGCACCTGAGTCTTTTCATGTGTATTGTCAACTTTACTTGTTGTCAACACTAGTAAGTTTTCATAAGAATCCCATGACAACAGACCGCCTCCAAGTCCCCAACATGAAGACAAACCTGCTCTTGTCACCTTGTCCAATGGCTTATCAAACTGACTTACTTCTTCTTTAATTTCTATCAACTTCTTTTCTGTGGCCTTCCTGTAATCATTCTTGACAATCATCTTATTAATCTCCACTGCATATAGGATTCTATCTTTAATCTCATTTTCCTCTAACTCTTCATTTGTTTCAGAATTAATAAATTCAATGAATCTTTTTGCCCAAATATCCCTATTGATTGTCTTATGTCTATCTGCCATGACTTGTTCTTCAAATTCCTTGATGATAATTTTCTCTTCTGCAACCACCATCAAAAAGCTCCAAATTGATTTCATTTCTGAAATTATATCATTCCAAGTGATATATTTTGCCTAAATTAAAGATATGTTCCCTTTCAATTTTTCTTTGATACTTTTGATCTCAGCATTAGCATTCTGACTGTCCACTTTATATTTACTGCCTTCATTTTTTGTAGCTTGAATAATCTTTGATGTAGTCTCTAAATCTGCTTGAGTCTTTTTCCGATCTTTTTCTGCCATTTGCAATTCAATATTCAATTGAGAAATCTATGCCTGTGGATATTCATTACCTGAAGGAAAAACAAAAGTAAAATTATTATTATCAATATGATTTTGCAATGATATTGCAGTTTGCTTTATTTTGGAAATTTCTTCCTCCTTTTTTATAAGTTGCTATAGAAGTTTTTCTTTCTCGTTCTCTACCTTTGCAGCCTCTATAGCCATTAAATGCTCTCCTATAGGAAATTTTAAATTTTTCTTCAATGTAGATATCTCTACCTCAGCACTTTGCAGAATTTTTTGCACAGTAGTCCTATCATTAGGGTCCACTCCAATCTTTACTATGATTTTCTTCAGCTCCTCATTCTGAATTGTTAAAGCCCTAGAGTTAGCTTTCTATAACTTTAAATGCTTAATTACATTTCCAAGCATATTTTCTGCCTTCATTTCCATTTCATTAGTCTTTGTCAAGTCATTTACAATCAAATGACATGTTTTCATATGTAGGTTCACCTTATCCAACAGTGGGATTTTCTTCACATCTACAGTCACATTTACAATATTGAAATTGCTAGAAGAACCAATTGAAATGTCTGTAGGATGTGACAGGGCAATTTTGAATTGATATTTCTCAAGATCCATGGCAGTCAAAAGTCTTGTTTGATCTCGAGCTATTTGATATTCATCTTGGGCCTCCATGCTGGCCTTCATCTTCTGGTTCCTCTCTGCAATTTGGGAAAACATCTGTTTGATCAGAGGAACTTATTCATGAGAGGTATCGTGTCTCCTGGGTGAAGCAGGAATGTTTTTTTCCTCTCCCAACTATAAAGAAAAACCAAGTTGATTATATGCAAGTTCTTCACTAAACTTTGTCCTCTTCTCATCTCCTTGCTCCTCATCCTCTAAATCTACCACTGTCTCTTTACTTCTTTTATTAGACTTTTCTGATATGATAGGAGTCTGAATATTTGAACCTGTTGAAATCATTACACCTTTACTTTCTATCTTCTCTAAATCTGGCCCGCTTTCATGAATGAAAGCTGAATACCCATTCTCAATTCTTCTATTCGAAATTACACTATGAGGGTCATAAGCCCACCTTTCCCCTAACAACAAATGCATCTCATCTAGAGTTATAGTAACCTATTCAAATGCCTATCTCATATTAACTATGAAAGCCTACAGTCATGGGCAGTTTGAACATATTCCCATTTTTCATGGGCACAAAGTGAACTTGATCAACATTTATAATTTGTCTAACAAACTCCAAAGAAAGTAGCCTCGTAGGTACAAACATTGGAAGTCTATAAGGCTCAACACTTGCTCCATATAGCCTAATTTCGGAGTAATCCTAAAATCAAACCAATCTCTAAATTTGTAGTTTTCCCCTAAATGCAAGAATTTCTAAGCTTTGGGTAAGAAACAGGGAGGAGGAACTCCATTCAAAACTTTATATGCAATTGACATGAAATAACTGGCAAAATCACACTGTCCAATTTCATTTTGTTCTCTTCTTACTAAATCTGTCCAGAACACTACTTATTGCCTTTTCTGATTCATATCCATAATATTCAGACCCAGATGCATGAATTCCTCCACATTTTGATATAAGAACAAGTAAATAATTAATGAAGGAAATATGAAAGAACCTGTTAATGATAAGCTCATGATTTGTGAATTGACTGCTTCCTGCCAATAGGATGGAATATCTAGCATCATTCCTGGCTTCATCATCATGGAAAACATCCCCAATATTGATTTATCCACTGTACTGTCATCATGTTTTCCCATAATCTTTGCAATGCTGCTTAGTATTGGTTGAACCTCAGTATCAAAAATTTCCATAGGAAAATCTTTGCTGTCAGGATGAAATTGCTGTGTGTTAGGCTTCATAAAATGAATAAATTGATTGAAATATTGACCTGCAATATTGTCATAATACGATATCAAAGAATCAATAGAGAATTGAAAACATGACTCTGACTCTGGGTAACAAAGGGCTTGACTAATTAGCTGGGTAGACACTTGCAAAGCATTCTCTCCCTGATAGTTCATCACAAAGGAAGATTTTTCATTCAAGAGAACTTGATAGTAAAATGGAAGGTGAAGCAAGGAAAAATTGGTACCTTGGATATCCCTCTCGGTATCCATGAGAGGGATATGACTAGCAGAACCCGACAGGGATGAGTGTTTGGCCATGACTCTAAATTTTCACAATGGATGACTTATAGGGTGGCCAAATTTTGATAGGGTGACGGAAAAATTGAAGAGGACGCAGCATAAACCGATTACAAACATAAAATTAATAAAAAATGGCTTTGGAAAGAATGTGAATTTCATTTAAATAGGTGGCGCAGCTTTGATCTTAAATGCTGACAAGACGCGCCAACGAACTGTTAAGTTCACCTGACGTGGAAGACAACTGTGAACAAATCATCGCCTTATGTCACTGCGGGGGGTCTCGGAGCACGGAGAATTATTTTTGCTTGTGCCCCCGCAATGAATCTCCACCGCTCATTTGCGTTACTCCCGTTGTCAACCCAGTCAACTACGGAGGCACCCTTCATACTAATTCGTGCGCTAGTAGTGCCCGCAGGTTAAGTCTTTTGTTCAAGGTTCGAGCCATTATTGCATCCCGCTTGATAAAATAATTGACTTTTAAACTTTAGGTCGGGACCCATTTTCATAAATTCAAAACTATTTAAACTTTTAACTTTAATACAAAGAACAAAAATATTTTTTTGCTAAAGTATAAAGACTTTAATACTTTAACATGTTTTAACAATTTGTTATTTTATTTTTATATTTTCCAAATTGAAAATAAAAGGATATTGAAAATGATCCACAATAGGTTGCATGCCCAACAACATCACAAAAAGCGCACGAAGGTGACTTATTTGGAGGCTTAGGAGGAGCAGAAGTTGTTTGGGGGGCCTTATCCTTAGGTTCCTTCTTCTTGGCTTTGACCCCTTCACCAGATGCTTTCGCAACAAGAGTATATTCCTTTTGAGGTGGTTGAGGCACTGAAGCAAAGTGAGGAGTCATAGTGACTGGTTGGACCAGGGTCAAAGTGGTATAAGGTTTGAGCTAACCAGGCGGAGTGTCGGCTAGGGGATCGATGTACCAAACTAGGATCCCCAGGGTCAAGTTGGGAAGGCTCAACGTAGCCATAATAGGCATCGAAAAGACTACAGAGGGAGGATATAGAAAAGGTATCTGACTGGAAGGTTAATGGCCAGGTGAAATGTCTCCCAAATGGTTAGGGTTAGGGGGAACCATTCCAAGTTGAAAAGGGGTGGAAGAGACACTAGAAGAGGAAGAATTTCCTTGAGTAGAAGGTCCTAAAGGCTACGTTAAGTGATCACCAATAGGTTGTGGAGGCGTTGGTTGCTCGCTGGTCGACCTGGACCACTTGTGGCTAGACTGAAAAGCTTGCATCATGCAAACATTCGACGAGCTGGGGTCAGTGATAAGAGGGCAGGGGGTAGTGAATGAACCAAGTAAGGTGGAATATTTATAGACTCCTGGTGAAACACAAGTGACATGTGTGACTGATTTTTTATCGGCCACCGAAGGTATAATAGACTCGGGGGAGGTTTGAGGCTTTGTTACTTAATATATCAACTGATTGATTATGACGATCTTTCCATTGTGAGGAAAACACATCTTACGGTAAACTAAGGATGATACAATAGACATCGGATAGGTATAGCTATGACCCAAGAGGATATTGTAATCTAAGGGGGCATCAATGACTTCAATGTCAACATAAACAATATTTCCTGCAAGAGTGACTGGACAATTGCAGAACATGCCAAGGGGCTAAGAAGGGTGATCGTCCCAAGAACTCAAAGTGATGGTGGATGGGGCTAAGTCAGGTGATCCAATATTATTCCAAATAGAGGCACACATCACACAGTTGGATGTGCCCTCATCAATGATACATCTATGAACATTGGCATTACAAATCTTGACTGGTATTTGGAAGGCAACTAATGAAGGTAAATGCGGATCTTCTGAATTATCAACATCGGGGATGATCAAATGATAATCTGAAGTATCCACAATGCCCAAAGTAGAGAGTATATCTTTTCATTGAGATGGGCATGACTAGAGTAATTCCAGCGCCGACATGGCAACATGAGACTTTGCTAAGTCATATACTATGCTATATGTGTGGGCGGCTTTGGGAAGTAGCATTTCAGTGTAATGGCCCTTTAGGGATCTTGTGAATTACCTATTCCCTAGGCTGAGGGATCTGTAAGGTAACATTAGGTGTCGAAATGGAATTTGTGGAAAGAATTTTTTGGGACTCAGTTGTAGACGTAGTAGGTGGCTACTCATATTGGCGCAATTTGGTCTGAAGGTTGACATAAGTGGTATTGACCTCTTTATAATTAATCATGAGAATATGGTAATCAGGGGTAACAGACTGTGAAGGTTGAAGAGAGGCCTGAACTTGAGGGTTTTGGGAAGAAATATATCCTTGCTAAGGTAAAGTATTAGTGAACACAGCCGGTTGAGTTGGTGCAGTATTTGGAGGAACCAAATCGGTGGCTTGCTATCCTCTAGATGTTTCTTGTGCTTCCCACAACTAACGCATCTGGGGTAAAAAGGGAAAATCATGAGTATAATGGCCATGGACACCACAACAATAACAACTCTTGTTCGTATGATGAGGCTTGTTCTTCTTGGGCTGATCACCTTATTTCTTGTTCGTAGTGTTAGGTTGGTTCCCTTGGGGTGTGTTTGGTTGATTACCTTGGCGACCTTGGTTACTGTGCACTGGTTGGTTCTAGTTTCCTTTCCCCTTATTCTTTTTCCTCGAGTTAAGAGGATTATTCGCACTCTACTTCGCATACACCTGACCCTAAGGGGGAAGTTGCTGCTGTGGCAGAGGTTGAGAAGGCACGGGAGGTTAGGGCGATGATGTCGAGGGGGCTGGAGCACTGGGCTGTGGATAAGGATAGAAAGGAGGTTGAGAAAAATTAGGGTAAACAGGTTGAGTAATAGCTAGCCCTGGCATTAGTTGATGAATTTGGGAGAATGCGTAAGGTGTGCTTTGACCTGGATACATGCTGTTGGGAGAGGGATAAGTGCTAGAGGAGCTGGCCCCACCCTAAGGAAAACCATAACCCATCGAAGTATGAGTATACGGATGTGAAACCGATCCAAAGATATCTTTAGCATCATGAGATGCCCTCAGCGTGTTGGCACCACCAGGTTTAGGAAGATCTAATAAAACAATATAAACATAACCAGACTTGGCATAGATCAAGTCATATTTCAATGCGACTTGGAGAGCTTCTTCCTCTGTTTGAGGAAAGTGAAACGTGACATCTTTACCGATAGAAGGAAAAATAGTTCTGAGAAACCAATCCATATAGACACAGTCGTCGAATGTAGGAGCTCGACACAAGCTCCTCCTTCTACGACATTCTTGGACATGGTTAGCAAGGTGAGTGGCATAAGTTTGATAGAATGCAGTCAACAAAACGCAATCAGTATCATAGCGGAGAGATAACTGTAAGTAGGATAGAAATTCTTTAGCAAGAGTCACAAAAGTGGAATCAAAGGTAGAAACTTGGTCGACATGCCACTTCGCAGCTTCTCCTGTGAGTGTATGTTGGAATAATCGAAGGCGGATGGAGTCATCGGTAATAGAATTTGAAAAACACCACATGTGAAAGGAGCAGATGTGATTAGTAGGGTCCTCACTATCATTTCCTTCAAACTTAGGGATGTTGGAAGGAAGCTTGGTTATCATAGCAGGCCAACCTGGATTGTGGAGTAATGGGTTTTTGATTAACTAGCTGAAATCAGGAAGGATTAAACATGTCATAAAAGGTAGAAAAGGAGAAGCCAGGATGGCTCCAGTAGTGGCTCTAGAATTAGGGTTGGGGCAACCACCAGCTTGATTACCTTCACTTGCATTAGTGCCTAACATGACGACGGTATGAGGTGAAGGGGAACTGAGTTCAGAATAAGAAGAATAACCCAATGAACCTAAATCATAGTCAGTATGGGGACTCTGCAGAGGAAAAACTTGAAACCTATGCGGTGGAGTAAGTCTTCCTAAAAAAAACTCAGGGTGAAGGCCTTAGAGTCTCTAAGATAAATTCCTTAGGGTCGCAATGATGGAAAGTCGAAAGTGACACAAAAATGGTGAAGAGTGATAAACAAGGGCTCAGTGAGGCAGATAAATTAATTACGATGTTTATGTCTTGGCTTGGCAGTCTAAACCATGTGCTCTTCACTTTAGTTGTGAGTGTGTGAAAGTCGTGTGTTAATTTTAAATAAGACCAAACAATTGTATAAAGAAAAAGAAGAAATGTTGAAGTACTGTAAATAAAACTGAAACGACAGTAAAATAAATATGTACAGATGCATAAATTCAACCCAAAAGAAGGCTTCCCAAACAACTAGTCTAAAAGGCGGGAGAAATTTACTCAAAACACACAATACGATGAAAATATCTAAGGTCTAAGGGACAGGGATCTAATGGCTCAGATCTGTTGGAAAAGGTGCAGAAAACAACAAGAAACTAGAGGGGAAAACTGCTGCAAAATGGGAGGTGAAAGGTTAAAACCCTAGGGGAAACAAGGGAACCCCAAGGGAGATACCAAACAAAACTCAAGAGGGGGTTTTGGATTGAATAATAAATGATCAAAAGGGACCTAAAAGAAGGATAGATAAAATCCTAAACAATGGCTGAAAGCGTGTTGACGGGAAAATCCGTCCAGCCAACAGTAGGGGATCTCCCCAGTTAAAAGTCCCAACTAGACTCTAGACCGTTTGGAATAGGGATCCAATCCGAGGTGTGGGTTTGGCTATCGTTTAAGTACCCTTTCCTTTGGTCTCAAAAGAACTCAATGAACCTGCAGACACACACTTATTCAAATGATACAAGATACATGATTGATGATTTAAACACGTATATAACACAATGTGTAGCGAGACGAATAATAAAGCATAAACGCCGAAGGAAGTGTTGTTAACAACACATCATTGGGGTCATGCTTGTAGGCTATTCTGACCATAAAAGAAACAATTCTTTACGGCAAAAAAACACCCTTCACTTCCTGAAAGATTTAAATGATAATACAAATGCTAATGAACAAAGTCATTAACATCCATTAAGAAAGCGAAATGAGTTGAACATCATTAACACAAGTACAAAGAACTATAATGCATAAATGATGCCATTAAAAGCACAGCTTCATTAATCAAAAGATGTGTGAAACTGTATAAGAAATACTCATAATGTTCGCACAACAAAACACATCAGATCAAAAAGGATTTTTGACAAGTATCTGTATTCATGTTCAAAAGAGTGTTATCCTTCAATAAAATGCTCTCTAACTCTTGATTTCCAAAAAAAAGATCCATTTACAAGCTCCCGAAGGAGTATTTATAAGACAAAACTTTCCCTTTGGGGTTCCCTGGCTTTTCGCCTTCCTGTCTGTTGGTTGCCCTTGCAACTTGAAGGATTCTGCAACCTGTGACTTGCCAACATCCGCGACCTCACTTATTTCGCGAGTTGTGACCTGGAACAATCCGCATCCTGCGACCTTGGACCATCTGCGACCTGCGACCTCGGACCATCCGCGACCTGCGACCTCAGACCATCCGCGACCTGTGACCTCGAACAGATCTGTGACTTGCGACCTTCTTTTGGTTATCTCTGTATTTTATAGCAATATTCCTTATCTTCCATTCCTTGATTTGAAAATAGGCCCTCTTGCTTGCTGGGAAAACTCCAACTCATCGTGCAAATCAATAGCTTCCACCTGCAGTCACATAGCTTAGGTTACACATCTTCATGATCTAACATCGATACTAAGAGCATGTTTTAATAATTGCAAGAATGAAAATAATAAACTTATACCCCTGTGTGGTCAAGTGTGGAGCTACTGAATCATCGGAGAGAATGGCTAGGGTAAGCTTTTTTTGTGCCCTTTCTCTGTTAGGATCATAATCTTTCCCATGCGCAAAGTTCTCTTCAAATCTTGGATTGAATTGCTTGATAGGCATGGGCTTCTTCATTTTCATCCTTAATGGTTGCTGTATATTTTCATGCTCATCAATTTTCCCATTTATTAGAGAAGCAATACTTGTCATCTTCAATCAGAGAGTCTCAGGTATCTTATTTTCTTTGACTATTTCATGCAATAGAGGTACAAAGGATGCAAATTCTTCAGGGAACGAAACAATGTCATGATATATGTTTACAAAACCTCTCAATGTTTCCGATACAGAAAGAAGTATGCCAACCTTGTATATGTTTGAGTCAAAGAGAGGCGCATCATCATTAGTCTCCATGATCATAGCGAAATTCAAAGGTTGAGGTAAAACGGATACCACACTTGAAAGACGTAGCCAAAGTCTATACTCTTGATGCTCCAACAAAAGGGTAGGGAATTTCACTTCATCCCTCTTTTGAGGCTCTGCTTAGTATCTAACGCAGACATCAACAAAGCTTGCAAAAAATTGATAGCCTCAGGACAAAACCTTCGAGCATCTTTGTTAACTGAGAGAAGCGTGGAGCATAGGAACATTCCAATAGCGACATCCCGTCCTGAATTGATGGGGCAACACATAAGATACTCTGAAATAAGTATAACAGTAGGCATCATAACAGCATGCCGAAAATCAGAAGAAGGAAATATTAGTGACCAAAGTCGCAGTAACAACAATGTCTTCCTAGATGGCCAGCTGCTGCTTTTGTCTGGGTTCTTAATATCTTCAGACAACTGGTCCCGAATGCGCATTAGACATTACCGTGCACAAATGGATTTTATGATGATTCTCTGCAGCCAAGCTAATAGCATTGCATGCTCGAATACAAAAAATTTCATTTTGTAACTGGGGTCGCGTAGTCGGAGAATCTCCTTGGTCGCAGCTTTCCTTGGGCACACCTTTCTGCGACCTTGCGACCTCGAAGGGGTCGCACAGTCGCATGGTCTCATTTCCTGTCCAGCAGCATGTATTACGACTCAGTGACCTGGAGGGGTCGCGCGACTTTATCTACACTTGGGCATGATTTCCCTGTGTGCAACATTGAAATTATGATGAATCAGATGTTTATCCGAGTAATCTGGGTGCCAGTGCTTAGCTAAACGGAGTTGTTGTGATGAGATTTCACGAAAAATTGCACCAACGACCTGTTACAAACAAACACGATTCCTTTCACCTTTTACTTCACGCAGCAACATATGCATCTTATTATTATGTTCGGTCTGTTACGTAATGCTCGATCCATCTTGAAAGAGGGATCATGCATGCCAAACAGCTGTATGCGGTATTTTAATCCTTTTGGAGTGTGCATGTTTTTAGGGCAGCAACCAATATGAATTAAGGGGTTTCTAATTGTGCTGTGGTAATTCTCACTTCACGCATTTACCCCTTGCCCCTCTCGAAATCCTGCCACACCATACGTTAAATATCGCCATACTTTTGAAAATCTGAACCTTGCATTACACTCCAAACTCCTTAGAAGATTCGTGAAGGAAAACGGACAATTCACACCTTCATGCAATAGCGACATAGCCTCATGCACATTTTCAACACATGATTTTTTATTACCTACATTCTCACTCCTCCCTTCTAGGTGCGCTAGCCTCCAATGGTCCTCACTGGGAAAATATAGAACCATGTGGATGCAAAACACCTTGGATTTGCCATACGTGGAGGCCAAGCTTGAAACGATGCCTTTTGGGGAATTTTGATTATTTTGATGGCCCTTGCAAGATAGATAAAGCCTGAACTATCAGCCTCTTCGGCAACATCATCGATCATCGTTATTTCTGCTGACATTTGGAATTTTTTACCAGCCACCGTGAACAGATATCAAGAGTTTCGATGGGGAATGAGACACGTGGGAGATCACTATTGCTGGAAGTAAAAAGATAACGTTGCTTAAATGGCGTTGATTATGGCATATGGCCACGTTATTAAGTGTCCCATGCCACAAAATCACCATCAAATCTGTGTTTTCTTATTACAAACGATTTTCCAACTGTGCTTATCATAACCTCCTCCAGCAAAGTCATAACTCTGCACCGTTTACAACATAGGTGATGGATCGTCAAACCTTTTACAACTCTGGTATTTTTTGACTATCATCGCACCATAGTTATTATAACAGTGCCACTGTAGGTCTATTATAATATTTCACTGCCATGTTTAAACACGACTTTGGACCACTATATATATATATATATATATATATATACTCCAAAACTTTTACCATAGGTTGAAAACCCTGCCATCGAAATAATTGCACCCATTTATAACATGTCCATGTATTTTCGCTCCACCATCTCACATGGTTTGGAAACCGTATTGCGTTCACGCCCTGGTTTAATTATACAACGTTTATCATTTGATTTTCCTCAGATTGTTATCGGTGGTAAACGAAAATGAATAAAAGATTTTCATTCCAAGGCCGCCACCTAATAATATGAATGTGTCTTGCCTTGAAAAATTGATATTTTAAATCTGCTACACAGCAACTAAGCTGGGATGTTTTCTGAAAGTATTTGAAATGTGAGGTCGATGAGAAGTTTCCAATCATACTCCTCCTATTTTACAGTGAAAGCATATCCTTCCCAAGAATTTTTCTAAAACAATGCAGCTTCATATAGTAGACTAGTCATTTGTTCAAGCCACATTGATGGCCCTTTTAATATTGACCCTTTCTATCTTGTGGTTCTAGAGACTCTATTTGCATATGCATCAATGTGCCTGGTTATCAAAAGGTGTATGCATTTAAACATAAAATTTTAGGTTCAATTTGAAGTTCTCCATCTCTTATGGTCTCGTATAGAAAAACTTTATGGATATGTAAGAGAAAAGGAGACTAGGGTTTTAAGGCCCTTTCATTCTTCCACACTGTATTTTTTGAAGCATAAATAATTCCACACTATGTAGCTTAGGATTTTTTAGCCCCCCTATGAAATTATTGACAAGCAAGCTGGGGGGGCTAGATTGTTATGGAGCCTTCAAGGAATGCCTCTCCCTAAAAACTCATCCTCCTTGAAGTCTCTATGAGCTGTGCCCAACACAAATCCTCTCTGCTGATCCATTGCTCAAAGGGACCTATTACTCCCTCTTCCACCCCTATATCCTGGAAAATTTCCCCATCACAACCTCTATTTTACCTGTGCTAAATTTTCCCTTTAATCCCTCCATTATCCCCTTAAATTCCCCCTAAATCCTATCTAAACCTCACCATCACCCTTTGTTCCTTCGAATTTCCACTTCACCCCCCTATCGTTACCTTCCATGGGCCTGGAAATGCATTAAAATTGAAACAAAATGATAAATTCTGCTATATCAGGCCTCAGCCCCCTCAGCCACAGCCCCGCACCTCTTTCCTCCATGAGACCTTGCACTGGAACCACCCGCTGGTAGGAAGGCACTTATTTCAAACCATTTCGGGCGCAGCCTTAGCCGTAGATCTCGTCCGATCAGACGGTGTTAATTAGATCCCTAGCGCCAGTGTTTCTCCGTTCATTTCCCATATGGTGCCATCGCTGTCCATTTTCATGTCGATCTTACGGTCCACATCCTCTCTGCCAGTGGACCCCGCCCCGCACTATTGCAAAAACAGTCAGTGTATTCTGCACCGCCTTTGGGCGAGGGGCGGTTTTTCCTGAACACGGAGCGAATCCATACAACTATCGATGCGTGTATTTTTTACGACGGAAAAACCGCCCTTTCCCTGTGCGTTATCGTCTGGTCCATGCCTCACAGCGGAATTGCACTCAGCCATCAGATCTCCACTCGCCTATCCAATGGTCATCGTTTGTCAAAACGACACGTTGTTTAACTCCCGCTCGTCGCACCCATGGTCCACCATCGGTCATCTTCTACCGCTGATCTCTGCCATGATCGACGATCCTAATTTGTCTGCCCACCGTTGAATATTCCATGGTCTCCCAGTCCCCCCATGTCAACTCCACATTCACCCTCCGTACTCCCTCCCTGTCCATGACGTATAGTTGGTTCTGTTCGTATTGTTTAACGTTGTAATTTTTTTTTCATATAGTTGCTCTGTGCTCCGCCAAACCTCCACCAGAGCGATCTGTCACCGTTTTTCATGATTTTTCCCCATTTCTTCATCTGTATTGCTATTCTTTGCATCCACGTTGTGTCCTCGCCACCTCCATCATTCACATCCATGGTTTCCCTCACAATTTTGTTGTTTTGCAGGGTCTCTAAAGGTAGAAGACCGCCATGATTCTACATGGCAAGCTGTGCGAACAGAATTAAATCCGAGAGTTGTTACTGCCGTGGGATAGTCAAAGAAAGAAGTTGGTAGGATTTTCATTAAGGAAAAGGCAGGTTTCGAACACTAGAAACCTTTCAACGCCATTAAAACCCGAGCTACCCTGTCAGAAGAAAAATGGAGCGGCAGAATGTTTCAGTACAAAGCAAAAGGAAGATTAAGGCGAGCTAATGACAATATTGAGCCTTTAATCAGAGGTTTAGAAGGCAAAGCATTAGTTTGAAGACCCCGAGGATCGATCCAAAGGACCCTGGGCACAGTAGCAGGTACCATCTGGGTTTATTCATCAACATAGTGCTTTTCTCCATCATGTAAAGGGTACCCATATAGCTCTCATTATGCAGAATGTCCCTGAAAGAATTTCCGCCCTAACTATAGTTCAAAAATAGTCAGACATTTATGAAGCAGACCTCTCAGTAGTTGTGCACCATTTGTTTATTCCCCACAAGTACAACAAAGTATGGCCACCAGAGTGCATCAAATTCATATATAGAGGAAAGGTAAATCTGAAGAAAATCATCCCTACATATAGAGGTGATAGACATTAAATACTCATTATTCAAACAGAATGGGCCTCGGCCCTATCTCTCTGCTTTGTGTTTAATGGCACATTCAATGTTCACCTACTCCATCAGTCAATCTTAGGTTCATCCTCTGTTATAAAGCACAAAAAGAAAGTTGTTGTTGGTTTTTGATGAGATATCAGTGAAACAGAAGCATTTTCCTCTTGAGACAAGTTCTCTGTGTAATATTGTAAGATAGGCTGAGATTTGATGTATTTATACTGAATTTTCAAGCTATGGGCTATGATGTACCTGATTGGTGTTGTTTTTAATATGACAAGCATATTTCTTTGGATCCTGATCTAAAGCAGCTGGTGATTTTTTCCTTTCTCTGTATTTGTGATTGACTTGCTTTCATTTCATTATGTTTCTTCAGGCTCGCATCAGAATTTTGGCATAAGATTTACCTCTGATAGGTACCTTATGTTGCTGCTCTCCCAGCCTTTATGTTTTATGCTTAAATGTGTATCTGAATATTGATTTCAATTGATTTAACCAATGTAGTGGATGTTATTGCCTACTCTTTGATGTATGAATTAATGAAGTCTATGTTTAGATGTTCTTGTTAGGATTTAGTTGGACGTGTTGAGAATACTGGGAGGCCTAGAACCTCGTCTTTGCCTCACTAGGATCTTTCCACCCCAATTAACCCTTTCTAAGAATCTTTTGTCTTGCCTCTGATTTTTTCCAAGCAGGTCTGGAGTTAAATGACCTCTGACCTGATCTACAGACAGGATTGGATGTTTCCCTCTCTTTCATTTTCAATCCTTAATGTCCCATCCCCCATATCATATTTAAGATCCAATTTCTCTAGATGACTAGCCCAACTGAAAGCTTGCACGTTGATTACAAATAAATACTTTCTTGACTCCATTTGCCCAATGGCCTTGATACTCCCTGAGTTTTCTGTCTCCGCCTAATCCCTTCTGTGATCATCCTTGTCTTATATTGGACCTTCCTTCCCTGGTTCCCAACAACCAAACACAAACAATCAAACAAACAACCCTGAACCTATAACTAGCCTAAAATCACAACTTGGAGCTTCAAAGACATACACTTTGACTCATATAGAGAGATCCCTCTCTGGACCTAGGAGGGCTAGATCCTAAGGTCTGAAAGTGGTTCTATGTTGTCTCATCTTTTGGTCTTGTCAACCTGGCCAAAACATGGGAACCCCAACATAATGGCGACTCCACTGGGGAGTTCTGAGTACATTTCACCTTAAACATTCTTTAAAACTTCAGAAACTTAGAAATCTGGTTAGGTTGACAGTAAGCCACTCCTTTCTTGAATCGACCTCCATTTTTGAATATCCACCTTACTCTTAGACCGAGTCTGGAAAGGGCCAGGTAGCCTCCGGATCTCACACTCTTCAGAGGTGACATATCTAGTAAATGCCCTCCCAGTCAATCTCTGGTTGGATTTTACTGTCATGAGGAGATTCTTGAAAGGTGATAGTGCCTGTGCACTGTGGTGGACAATGTGACCCTTTAGATACATCCTAAAACCCTCCACATGGTGACTCCATCATTCCTAAATGAAAGACTCCATTGGTGATCAGTAGGCCTGCTGATCATCTTGATTCCACATTAGACTCCACTAGGAGACCAACCTTTGAAACAACATTAACCACAGAAGAAGTAGCAAGAAGGGTTAAGCTACTTAGGTAGAAGTGTAACATTATGGCTTTTAGAACCATTAACACGAGAGATTATCCCAACCCTGACCCACCTGAAATAGTTGACAATCTAGAGAGTATCCTCAAAGGAGCTCCTACACCTAAAAGACCAACTATTTCTAGTCACATTCATAGAGCTAATTCTGCACCAGAAGACCTAACAGCGCTAGCACCTTTTCCCCTTGACCTAGACCTACCTAACAGTTTATCAAGAACCAGGTCATTCAATCACCTAGACCAGCAAGACCTTGAGCCTCATAGCACACCATCTAACAGTGGTCAAAACACTAGGAACAGAGAAACCCCTCCATCTACACCACCTGATTTCCACTTCCTTCAAAACCTGGGGCTCTCTCACCCTACATCTACTCAACAGACTTCTTCTGGTCTAAATATCCCTGTCATCCAAATACCAGCTGCTCAAGTTAACCCTTTACCCCATCAGAACATTATCATGGCAGCCTGGTACGCACCTTTAGTTTTTCCTCAGCCTATGTTACCCTTACCCAATGATTATCAGTAAAAAATCCCACACTTTACTGCAAAAGAGTCCGCAACAGCTCAGCAACATGTAGATAAAATGGAGGATGCCTTTGATTACATGGAGATTGACAATGAGTCAATAAAAATGAGAATATTTTCCCAAAGCCTAGGAGGTGATGTAAAGAAATGGTTTAAGGGCCTACCTCCTGGCAGTATCCCAGATCTCCCTGCATTATATCAGACCTTCATAAAAAAATGGGAGACTAGGGCAAATCCTCACCAACTCCTAGCCGAATACATGAGCCTGAAAAGAAATGTAGGAGAGGGTGTCCATGATTACACAACAAGATTTAACAACATTTACAATGCTCTCCCTCCACATATGAAACCTCCACAAGGTATGGCATTAGAAAAATACCCTGATGGGTTTGATGCTGACATGGCCTATGAGCTTAGGGATAAAGAATACATGCAGAAAGGGGCTGTAAACATAGAAGCCAATTTGATTGAGAAAAGAGAAGGACTAAGGTCTGAGAGGAGGGTAACCTATAGGGATGACAATGTAGCTTCCACATCCAATCCAAACTATGAAAAATTGTCTAAAAAATTGGAAGAGCTTCAACAAATGATGAAGAAGATGGTTGTCACAGTTAGCAATCAGAACAGAAACTAGAACCAGAATCAGAACCAAAACTTTAGAAGGAGCAATAACGCCCCCAACAGACAGAAAGAATCAGATCAACAAGTTATTCCCCCATTCCAAAACTTTTTATATGAGGATGGGGGAATTATAGAAGAGTCTGGAGGGGATGCAATTAACATGTTTGAAATGGAGGACTCGGTCCTTAACTATGATTCAGGGGAAGACCAACCCTCACCCTCTTATTGGGATGAGGAATGGTTGGAAACTGAGGATTACAGATTAGGATTTGAAAATGCCATGTTACAGATTAGGGAACAATATGAACTTAGGTGCAAGAAAAGCCAAGATACTTGCAAAGCCAAGAATCCTGAGGTAACCATCAAGAAAAGACCTAATAAATCCTCTAAAGCATCTGTCGCAGATAACAAAACAACAACTGAAAGTTATGGTAAACACAAAGAAAAAGACAACCAAGACACCGAAAAACCAAGCCTACCAGCTAGCAGCACTAGCACTGCAGCCAATGCTCCTGATAAAATGATTCCCAACCCTGTACATAGTGAGAAATCACAAACTGATTCAGCTACTAAAGAAGTAGCAAATAAAACAGAATTGAGCATTACAAAGGTCCAGTCCACTTTCAATCTAGAGAGTGAACTTGCAAAAATCAAAATCTCTGTACCATTATCTAAGCTGGCCACTCAGGATGTATATAGAGGCTGAATTTTGAAAGCATTGAATCTGGGAGAAATAAATGATTCTGTGAACCTGAATGATGATCAACCAGCCCTACTCTTTGGTCCAAAAATTGAGGGAAAGTTTCAGGAAGGGGTAGTTCCACCTTTCTATGTTAGTCTCAACATTCATGACAAGATCCTTCATAATGCCATGCATGACTCTGGTTCATCCCACAATCTAATTCCTAAGGTAGTGATGGAAAGGTTAGGCCTAGAAATTACCAGACCCTACAAATACTTATACTCATTTGACTCTAGTGAGTAAAATGCCTAGGACTGATCAAAGATTTATGTGTGAGTTTGACCCAGATTCCTGCTAAATGTATGGTCATGGATGTGGTGGTGGCAGATGTGCCACCTAAGTATGGCATGTTACTATCCAGATCATGGGGAGCCAAACTGCAAGGAACAATGCAGATGGATGGCTCTTATGCCACTATCCCTATATTTGGCCAACTTAGAAGACTATATAGAGAGTCTTAGATGAAATTCCTAGTCAGTAGTCCCGAAAAGCCTGAAAATTCACCATTGTACTCTGTGCACACTGACCTGGATTCTTTCATCCTTTACAACGACCAATCCTTGGGGTAGTCAGAATCTGGAAACATGGGTACAAACGTAGAGGCTGAAAGCACAGACCTGAACATAATTGCTACCCTGGAAGAAATCGAAGAAGAAAACAATAGTGAAACCTGTAGAATATGCGGTGGGAGCCTAACTCGGAATGAGCCAGGAACACAATGCAGCCAGCCCATTAGTCATACCCTTCAAACTGATGTACCACATGAAGGACAAGACAACCCACTACCTAGTACAGACCCTCTAGCGCGACATAATGGTGAACCCCTATGGGAAATGAATCTCGATGGGTCCTGTACTAGAAACAATGCTGGAGCAGGGGTGTGGCTATGTAACACAGAAAACGATCATGCAGAGAGCCATGCTGTGAATCTGCACTTCAGATGCACAAATAACATTGCAGAGTATGAAGCTCTCATCCTGGGTCTGAATTTATTGAAGAAACTAGGATCCCATAGGATAGCTTTGAGAGGAGACTCTGAGTTAGTTATCAAACAGGTGAATGGTGAGTATTCGGAAAAACACCCCAGGCTTAGGGCATACAGGAATGACACTTTGGATTTGCTGAAAACGTTTGTTGAATATGAATTAGCATTCGTTCCTAGGGGTCAAAATGCAATTGCAAATGGATTAGCTTGTCTAGCTAGCTCATATCCTAAGACCCCAGTTGACCAATAGATCATCATTCAGACCAAATTCAGGCCTGCAGTGCCAGACAATGAAAAATATTGGTAGGTCTTCGAAGGAGACAAACAGATCGAAGATTTCCTGGTGGGCAGGAATAAGTTTGAATTTTCTGATTTAGACTCGATTTCTGATGAGAGCTGCCCAAGCGAGAATCCCCCAGATGAACAAGAAACACCGTGTAACATAGAAATAAACTCTTTTTCTGAGCAAACTGGAAATCCAACAGAAAATTGTGAAAACGCGAATACTGAAGAGGTAGAGGTGTTGCAGGCCAAAGATAAGAACATACCTAGAAGCCTGGCACCCTTAGAGGACCTTTTTGACTTTGATGACGTGGAAAAAAATCCCACTATAGAACATGCAGAATCAGATGTAGAAGAATGCAACATAGGCACTAAAGATAAGCCCAAAATGATCAAACTAGCTAAGTCTATACCTGCTAACATGAAGAAAAAATACATTGACCTGTTCAAGGAATTCATAGACGTGTTTTCATGGAGCTATGAAGACTTAAAGGCATATGAAACCAACATCATTGAGCATAAGATACCCTTGAAGGAAAATCAAAAGCCTTTCAGACAGAAACTCCGTAGGATCAATCCAAAACAATTGCCTACAGTCGAGAAAGAGATTAAGAAGATGTACGATGCAGGCATAATAGTTCCTATGAGGTTTTCTGATTGGGTGTCAAATCTAGTGGCAGTGAGGAAGAAAACAGGGGAGATCAGGTTATGCATAGACTTTAGAAACCTCAACAGAGCCTCCCTGAAAGACAACTGCCCCTTGCCTAGAATGGAACACATCTTGCAAAAGGTGGTGGGCTCTAAAAGAATCTCCCTGCTTGACGGTTTTTCAGGATATAACTAGATATTGGTACTCCCAGAATATCAACTCAAAACAGCATTTACCACTCCATGGGGCACCTTCATGTATGTGAAAATGCCCTTTGGATTGATGAATGCTGGCGCCACCTTCCAGAGAGCGATGGACATAGCTTTCTCAGAGGAGATAGGACACTTCATAGTTATTTACCTGGATGACTTGACTATCTTTTCTAAAACTGAAGAAGAACACTTAAAACATCTGAGGAAAGTTTTCGAAAAATGTAGAAGGTATGGTGTGTCCCTGAACCCTAAGAAAATTGTTTTTGGGTTGCAAGAAGGTAAACTTCTTGGTCACATCATATCTAAGAAAGGGATCAGAATAGACCCACAGAGGGTTGAGGGAATACTCCAAATCACACACCCAAGAAACATCAGGGAGTTACATTCCTTCATTGGGAAGATCAACTTCCTTAGGAGGTTCATTCCCAACCTTGCTGAGCACCTTAGAAAAATGACTGAAATGCTAAAGAAAGGTGCAGGAATTAAGTGGACTGTTGAAGCCAAGAAATATTTTGAGTCAGTAAAACTTGCACTCACTCAAGCCCCTATCCTATCAGCCCTGACTTCTCAAAAGATTTCCTGCTCTTTTCATTTGCTTCCCAACATACAATAGCTGCAGTCTTTCTACAAAAGAATTCAAAGGGTAATGAACAACCCATAGCCTTTTTCAGCAAAGCCTTAAGAGATGCACCCTTAAAGTACAACATCATGGAAAAGTAGGCCTATGCCCTGATTAAGGCCTTAAAGGACTTTAGGTTGTACATTCTGCATTCTCACACCATAGCCTATGTCCCAAATATAGTGGTTAAAGATATCTTGTCCCAAGACCCTGATGGGAAAAGGGGCAAATGGATTGCTACCATCTTGGAATACGACCTTGAAATAAAGCCCACTAAACTGATCAAAGGTCAAGGCCTGGCCCAGTTAATGGCTGAATCAAACTTGCAGGCCCTTGACATTAATATGATAAATGCCTTGGATGAGCAGGAGGGATTGCCCCATCCGACTGTCGAGGAGCAGTTTCAAAACTCTCCTTGGTATATCGATATCCTTTATGTGCTAACTCACCTCAATGCCCCTCCGGAGTTGTCCAAAACCAAGGCCAGATTCATAAAACTCAAAGCCAGAAACTACTGCATTCTGAATGAGAATCTATACTGGAAAAATCCAAATGGCCTATTGATGAAATGTTTGTCTGAAACTGAAGCTGAAAATGTCAAACAGGAGTTTCATGCTGGGGAGTGTGGAGGCCACCTGAGTTGGAAAGCCACTGCAAATAAAATACTCAGGGCTGGTTATTATTGGCCTACACTGTTCGACGATGTCCATAAAATGATAACCAATTTCCACAAATGTCAGATCTTTGAAGGCAAAATAAAACTCCTCCCCCTTCCCCTACAACCCATCACTGTTGAAGCTCCCTTCCTGCAATGGGGCCTGGACTTTATTGGGGAAATTCACCCTTCTTCTTCTGGGCAACATAAATGGATCCTGACTGCCACATATTACTTCACTAAATGGATAGAAGCCATACCCACTAGGAATGCCACTGATTTTTTCATTATTAGGTTCCTAGAAGACTTCATCCTATCTCGGTTTGGCTGTCCAAGGAAAATAATCACTGACAATGCTGCTGCTTTCGGATCCAAAAGATTTTTGATTTCTGTCACAGATACGGAATGGCACTTGGAAATTCAACTGCCTATTACCCCCAGGGTAATGGCCTAGCTGAATCATCAAATAAAAGGCTGGTTACAATCATTAAGAAGCTGCTGGAAGAGAGCAAAAAGTCATGGCACAAAAATTTGGTGCATGCTTTGTGGGCTGACAGGCTCACTACAAAGAAATCTATTGGCATGTCACCCTTCCAGCTGGTTTATTGGACTGAGGCAGTTTTTCCTACTAGTCTTGGAGCTCCAGTGATCAAACTTTTCCAGGAGATCCAATCAGAGGAAGACAACATGATAAGGAGAATAAATGAAACAATACATCTTTAGCAGACAAGGGATCAGGTCTACAACAGAGCATTAAAAGTTCAGCAAAACATGAAGAGGCAGTTCGACAAAAGAACCAAAGCTTCAGATTTCAGAATTGGTGACAAGGTTTTGAGATGGGATTCAAGAAGAGAGGAAAAAGGAAAACATGGCAAATTTTACAGTTTGTGGCAAGGTCCATTTGTCATCCAGGCCACTTTGGGTCCTAATGCATTTTTCTTACAATAACTTGATGGTACAGCGCTATTTGGAGGTCCTGTCAATGGCAGGATGCTCAAACACTATTTCTACTCATTTTTCATTTCCATTTCCTTCTCCATTGTACATACCATTGCAGTTTTAATTTCAAGAAAACAGAGAAAATGTCTCCAAAAAATAGAAAGGGTAGAGGTTCAAGCATACTCAAAAAATGAACCTCTGAAATGCAAAAAGAATGGCTCAAATATGCTCAAAATATGAGTCACACATAGAGAAGGATACTTCAAAGCTGCAGATTTCTTGCCTTCACAGTTTTGTTTGTAGTTGTCTACAAGTTTTCAGTCCAGCAAATCAAACAGTCCAATCCTGACTTGGTTGTTTCTCAATTTCCTGTTTAGAATATAGGAGAAGAAACCTATTGGACAGTTTAATCCCAACATGTAGTAGATTAGGTAGAGAAGCGTATGGGGCCAACTGTTTAATCTGGCCTCAGGGAGCAATAAGGGTAGATTTAGAATAGGTTTGTTTTTGTTTTGAAAAATAAAACATAAAGGGTCTGCTAGCTCAAATGCACCCAAAGGGAAATTGTTAGGACTGTAGTTTGGGTAAGTAGATTGGTTGGGAAATATTTCTGCTAATGTTTCTATCATATTGTGGCAGCTAAGATTGAGGAAAAAGGGGATGTGCTAAGAGGTAGGCATCTGGCCTACTCCAAATATCATCTTTGGTTTCTTGACTCCTTCAAGAAGAAGCCATCCCCATGTGGAGCCACTGTTAGCCCCCCTATGAAATTCTTGACAAGAAAGCTGGGGGGGCTAGATTGTTATGGAGCCTTCAAGGAATGCCTCTTCCCTAAAAAATCATCCTCCTTGAAGTCTCTATGAGCTATGCCCAACACAAATCCACTATGTTGATCCATTGCTCAAAGGGACCTATTATTCCCTCTTCCACCCCTATATCCTGGAAAAATTCCCCATCACAACCTCTATTTTACCTGTGTTAAATTTTCCCTTTAATCCCTCCATTATCCCCTTAAATTCCCCCTAAATCCTATCTAAACCCCACCATCACCCTTTTTTCCTTCAAATTTCCACTTCACCCCCCTATCGTTACCTTCCATGGGCCTGGAAATGCATTAAAATTGAAAAAAAAATGATAAATTCCGCTATATCAGGCCTCAGCCCCCTCAGCCACAGCCCCGTGCCTCTTTCCTCCATGAGACCTTGCGCTGGAACCACCCGCTGGCAGGAAGGCGCTTATTTCAAACCATTTTGAGCGCAGCCTCAGCCGTAGATCTCATCCGATCGGATGGTTTTAATTAGATCCCCAGCATCAGTGTTTCTCTGTTCATTTCCCATATGGTGCCATTGCCATTCGTTTTCATGTCGATATGACGGTCCACATCCTCTCTGCCAGTGGACCCCACCCCGCACTATTGCAGAAACAGTCGGTGTATTCCACATCGCCTTTGGGCAAGGGGTGGTTTTTCCCGAACACGGAGCGAATCCATACAATTATCGACGCGTGTCTTCTGTACGGCGGCAAAACCATCCTTTCCTTGCGCGTTATCGTCCGGTCCATGCCTCGCAGCAGAATCGCACTCAGCCGTCAGATCTCCACTCGCCTATCCAACGGTCATTGTTCGTCAAAAATGCACGTTTTTTAACTCCCGCTCGTCACACCCATGGTCCACCATCGGTCATCTTCTGCCGTTGATCTCTGCCACGATCGATGATCCTGATTCGTCCGCCCGCCGTTGAATATTCCATGGTCTCTCGGTCCCGCCACGTTAGCTCCACGTTCACCCTCCGTACTCCCTCCCTGCCCATGACATATAGTTGGTTCTGTTTGTATTGTTTAACGTTGTCATTTGTTTTTCATATAGTTGCTCTGTGCTCCGCCAAACCTCCACCAGAGCGATCTGTCACAGTTTTTCACGATTTTGCCCCAGTTCTTCATTTGTATTGCTATTCTCTACATCCACGTTGCGTCCTCGCCACCTCCATCATTCACATCCATGGTTTCCCTCACAGTTTTGTTGTTTTGCAGGGTCTCTAAAGGTAGAAGATCGCCATGATTCTACATGGCAAGTTGTGCGGACAGAATTAAATCCGAGAGCTGGTACTGCCGTGGGATAGTCAAAGAAAGCGGATGGCAGGATTTGCATTAAGGAAAAGGCAGGTTTCGAACACTAGAAACCTTTCAACGCCATTAAAACCCGAGCTACCTTGTCGGAAGAAAAATGGAGCGGCAGAATGTTTCAGTACAGAGCAAAAGGAAGATTAAGGCGAGCTAATGACGATCTTGAGCCTTTAATCAGAGGTTTAGAAGGCAAAGCAGTAGTTTGAAGACCCCGAGGATCGATCCAAAGGACCCTAGGCATAGTAGCAGGTACCATCTGGGTTTATTCATCAACATAATGCTTTTCTCCATCATGTACAGGGTACCCATACATCTCTCATTATGCAGAATGTCCTTGAAAGAATTTCCACCCTAACTACAGTTCAAAAACAGTCAGACATTTATGAAGCAGACCTCTCAGCAGTTGTGCACCATTTGTTTATTCCCCACAAGTACAACAAAGTATGGCCACCAGAGTGCATCAAAGTCATATATAGAGCAAAGGTAAATCTGAATAAAATCATCCCTACATATAGAGGTGATAGACATTAAATACTCAGTATTCAAATAGAATGGGCCTCGGCCCTATCTCTCTTCTTTGCATTTAATGGCACATTCAATGTTCACCTACTCCCTCAGTCAATATTAGGTTCACCCTCTGCTATAAAGCACAAAAAGAAAGTTGTTGTTGGTTGTTGATGAGATATCAGTGAAACGCAAGCATTTTCCTCTTGAGACAAGTTCTCTGTGTAATATTGTAAGATAGGCTGAGATTTGATGTATTCATACTGAATGTTCAAGATATGGGCTATGATGTACCTGATTGGTGTTGTTTTTAATATGACAAGAATATTTCTTTGGATCCTGATCTAAAGCAGCTGGTGATGTTTTCCTTTCTCTGTATTTGTGATTGACTTGCTTTCATTTCATTATGTTTCTTCAGGCTCGCATCAGAAGTTTGGCATAATATTTACCCCCGATAGGTACCTTATGTTGCTGCTCTCCCAGCCTTTATGTTTTCTGCTTAAATGTGTATCTGAATATTGATTTCAATTGATTTAACCAGTGTAATGGATGTTATTTCCTACTCTCTGATGTATGAATTAATGAAGTCTATGTTTAGATGTTCTTGTTAGGATTTAGTTGGACGTGTTGAGAATACTGGGAGGCCTAGAACCCCGTCTCTGCCTCACTAGGATCTTTCCACCCCAATTAACCCTTTCTAATAATCCTTTGTCTTGCCTATGATTTTGTCCAAGCAGGTCTGGAGTTAAGTGACCTCTGACCTGATCTATAGACAGGATTGGATGTTTCCCCCTCTTTCATTTTCAATCCTTAATGTCCCATCCCCCATATCATCTTTAAGATCCAATTTCTCTAGATGACTAGCCCAACTGAAAGCTTGCACGTTGATTACAAATAAATCCTTTCTTGACTCCATTTACCCAATGGCCTTGATACTCCCTGAGTTGTCTGTCTCAGCCTAATCCCTTCTGTGATCATCCTTGTCTTATATTGGACCTTCCTTCCCTGGTTCCCAAAAACCAAACACAAACAATCAAACAAACAACCCTGAACCTAAGCCTAAAATCACAACTTGGAGCTTCAAAGACATACACTTTGACTCATATAGAGAGATCCCTCTCTGGACCTAGGAGGGCTAGATCCTAAGGTCTGAAAGTGGTTCTATGTTGTCTCATCTTTTGGTCTTGTCAACATGGCCAAAACATGGGAACACCAATAGGATTAATAAATTTTGTTCCCCAAAGGTGTTTTTGACATTTGAAACTGTGCCATTTCCTTGCCAACACCAACATGTGTTCTTTCGTACTGCTGCTCAGCACGAGAACACTTTTGAATGAGATTGTTCTTCTTTAGTGAAATCTTCTATGTCCACTTTGTTCAGCCAGGCTATACTTCAGGTTAGACTTGTTGAATTGGTGAAATATGTTCCTTTGTGTGTACACATCGACATTGAGATGGTATTGTATAGGATCTCCAAAAATTCCTTTAAGGTGAGATACCTACCATCTCAGAATATAAATACTTCATTCGGCCCCTACGTAAGCTTAGATCATAGCAAATGCTTTTGATTTATATGAGATGGCATCTAGTATGGAGATTTCCAAATGGAGCGTTTCTAAGTATCTGGTGTACACTAGTGAAGAAATATTTTTGCATCAGTGACACAAAAGGTTCTTTCTCTGATAAACATGTATCACACCATCCTCCTTTTAATAGTAGTGGTCACTTGTTCCTCCTCCTCCCCAGTTTCGCAACTTTGGCCTTGTTGTTGAGCTCAATTTTATTTCCCTCGATGTCGTGACAAGATTGAGGAGTTTGTCACCCGTGGGGTTGACCTGTGTGGAACATTACAACATCACAATTACACTTTGATAATGGTGTCCCTAGATAAAAAATATGAGACTAACGAGCTTAAGAGAAGTATTCAAACAACATGCTTAATGACCCATGGCGAGAGGGTTGCGAATGTACATCCTCAATGCACAGAAAATTTCTAATTCGAGTGTATGCTTGATGATCCCTCCCACACATGGCGTGATTGCAGCAACAACATCTGATCATGATGGTGAGAAAACTCATGAGGGGTTGGGGATAGGTCGCTGGGATGTCACTGACTACAGGTCCGGTGAAAGACCTTAACGACTAAGCGAGCAGAGGGGGACCCGAAATTTCGAATATACCCAAAGTTTTGGGTGGTGTTGTAGCGGCTACAACAAATGGTGAACCACTGGTAGAATCCAGCATCTTTGTCAATATCACAAAAAAAGTCTGAGCCAAGATAGTGATGCAAGGGAATATTGAACAGGTTCTGTGGGTACCCTTTGTATTACTTTGGCCTTTACAGATATGCCTAGTCCTTGTGCCTCAGCTAGGTCTCGCTAATTAGGACACATCAAAGAGAAAGCTCACAGATGCCAGTAGCTTTTTGACGATGTGAAGAGCAAGGAAGCGGGTTTATTATTCTCAAGATTTTTTAAAGTAAGTTTCTGGTGTTGCTCCGCTGCCAGCAGGCCTGGATAGTACCCCAGCAGAGTCACTTCAAGAAATCACAAACATTGCTCCGCTACCAGCGAGCCTGGTCAGTACCCCGGCGGAGTCGTTGCATTACCTCTCTGCGCAGTAATCTTTTCTCGATCCTTTAACCTTATTTGTTTCATGTGCTTGCATAACTTATTTTCATGTGCTCGTGGCACTTATTTTTCATGAGAAGATGAGGGATCCCGACTTATTTTATGAGCAAGAGAGGTTGTTCCTTGTTTTACAGAAACTGAAAGATATCTTGATTTGGGTTTGCCCTTGTGCCAAACCTTCAAATCACATTCACCACAATAGGTGAAGCATGCAAAACAGATCATTAATATGTCCAAGACTATGTTGGGTACAAGGCTTAGGTTACGGGTGTAGGCCATTCAAACTCATTAGGTCTCCCATAAGCAACCGGTTCGTAACTCCCAGACTAAATAAGTTTGGACTCATAAAATAAGTCTAGATCCCTCATCCGCCCATGAAAAATAAGTGCCATAGGCACATGAAAATAAGTGCTACAAGCACATAAAACAAATAAGGGTAAAGGATTGAGAAAGGCTTCCTGCGCTGAGAGGTAATGCAATGACTCTGCCAGGGTACTGACCAGGCTCGCTGGCAACGGAGAAATGCTTATGATTTATTGAAGTGACTCCACCAGGGTACTGTCCAGGCCTGCTGGCAGTAGAGAAACACCAAAAACTTACTTTAAAAAATCCTAAAAATAATAAACCCGCTGCCTTACTCTTCACATCATCAACAAGCTACTCACACTCGTGAGCTTCTGCTTTGATGAATTCTGATTGACTAGACCTAGCTGAGGCACAAGGACTGGGCATATCTGTAAAGGCCAAAGTAATACAAAGGGTACCTGCAGAACTTGTTCAATATTCCCTTGCATCACCATCTGGACTTAGAATATTTTTGTGATATCTACAGAGATGTTGGATTCTACCAGTGGTTCGCCATTTGTTGTAGCTGCTACAACAACACCCAAAATTTTGGGTATATTTAAAATTTCGGGTTCCCACTCTACCTGCTTAGCTGTTAAGGTTTTAACCTAGCCTATAAATGATGACATCCTCGTAACTTGTCCAAATACCCTCACGATCCTTGTCACCATTATGACAAGATACTCTTACCGCAGCCACGCCATGTGTGAAGGGATCACCATGCATACATTCTAATGGGAACTTTGTGTATTTGTAGTAAAAGATCTTGCACCGTGGATTTTCTAGGCACTCATTTTGGGCACTTCACCAAGCTCATAATCTGATTAATGTTATAATTTTTCATGCAAGTAAATCCCATGGATGATATATTCGTCAATGTCATCACCACAATGAGGGAAATGCATTGAATTCTAAACAACAAGGTGATAGCTATGGAACAGGACACTTTCATCCATATGCCCCCGCCCAGGTGGGGATGAGACTTAATGCTTCCATTGAAGACCATTGTTAAGGTAGATGACAAGGATATGCCTACAAGTGAGAAGGAGGAGCAAGTTAACATTATTTTCAGTTGGAGGATGGTGTAGTGTATTTTCATTCGGATAAAGGATCGAAGAAAAGTTCATGATTGACCGATGCAACACTATGGGACACATCAGATAGGTTTCTTCATCGCCCAAATTGTTATGATTTGGCCTCTATGTATCAGTGCACTCGGTCTATATAACATTATTCATTGGAACCTAAAATTTTCCTTGCACTCTATGAGGAAGACCCAGTCTGAAGGATGGAAATCATTGGGTGGCATTCTGTTATGTCTCACAGATTCAAAGGAAACATTTACAGATTTTGGGCACTCTTCACAATTGTCAAGTGCTCTCACTTTTATGGTTTATCTTGCCTTGATTGTAGCTTACATGGGTTGAGATTCTTGCATTTCACAACACTATCATTGTGTTAATTCAATTGGCTATTTATTGTCAATGCCAAAAACTACGAGAGGGCCTGTGATTGGAGTTGTGGGCCAAGCAATGAGCACGGAGACATGTCGATCATTAACCAATGTTTGGCACTTGGATGCTCTCCTATAGTAAAGGTGTTATGCGTGGAAAATAAAATTCATGGGAGGGTATATACTCTTGAAATCAAATGAATTTCAAACAACATTATGCCTTGCTTCTACGTTTTGGTTTGAGGGATGGTAAGAACGTAGGAAATGCCCTCTACACTCCCTTGGAAGCCGCATTCTTCAATGCTAGCAAGAGTAGCGCCTCCACATTGGTGAATATAATTCTCAATATTTGACAATTAATGGAAATGGCGAGTTTTTTATTGAGGAATGGCCATGAAAATAATTTTCAAACCTCCTCGGCATTAAGATATTGGATCAAAAAAGGACGACCGGAAAGACACGTTGAAAAATTTCAGCCAAAATTGCATGCCGATTAATGGAGTTAATTTATCATTAACACATAATACGTACATTTTCCTTCTTTGTAAATAAAAACCATTGTTTAACGGAAATGAAATAGTAAACGATAAGCTAGAAGGAGGTTACGGTAAGAAAGTTGGAAAATTATTTTTGATCAGAAAATGCATATTCGACAGTGATTTTGTGGCATGGGCCACTTAATTACGTGGCCATATGCCATAATCAATGCCATGATGGCCTCCCATGTGTCCAATTCCCCATCAAGGCTCTTGATACTTGTTCACAGTGAGCTGGATAGAGTGAATCCCTACTCTTCATGCCGCATTACATGGATGCAGGTTGCCCATGCATGCTACCATGCATGAATGATAATTATGTTACTACGCGCAATCGAAGGTTTTTGATTGAAGAAGTCATTGACACACAGCTTTTCAGGGATCGTTTAGCTCTGCATTATCAATAAGCCCAACATGCAAGGATCTGATGCCCCTTCTAAGCCGCTCAAGTCTGGCACGCAATAATAACATTCGGCATGTTTGATTTTTAGTGTGGGAAAAGGATCGAATCCCTTCGATTCTGGTTGTGTTAGCGCATCAACTAAAACCTTTGAGATAATTTCTGTCCTCTGCAATACGCTGCTTCTATTGTAGTCTTCACGTCCCGCAAGCCCAAAACGCTTCCAACTGTGATGCCAGGGCATCAAAGAAACTACAAATCGGACCCATATATGATAAAGGCCAGAGCTGGGTTATATTAAGAGTGCGAACAGTTATAAGAAGGGTTCACGATGTGGCATAGGCACAAAAGGAATGCATCGAATAATTTTCACACCTTATCAACAACCCAAGGAAATTTACTTGGTGAGAGAATTGCCACATAATGAATGCCTGTACGTGGTATTTTTTACTGTTTTGAAATTATAACTGTGTTGAGGTTCTACATGCTAGTTTTTCTATGATGATATACTCCTCTCAAAAGTCGATTAATCCAAGAGAATAATCTGTTGGGCCGAGGAGATACGAGCCGCCTTTCTTGATCGTCCCCAACAGATCATTCAGAACTAAGACAACATCAAAGATGTGACTAGTCGCTAGGTCATAGAACTGAGGAATAGGTCACGATGCAACCATGTGACCTCTGCAAAGTCTCATTTCAAATGATAGTGTTGAGTCGCATTTCCCCGCAGGTCACTGAGTCGCAAAACTCGTGAAGCGAAGAACAATGCGACCCAGATGGACTTGCGACCGTGCAACCTGTATGAGGTTGAATCTAACATTTAAATATAGTTGCACTAATGCTAAGGTTGTGAAGACTCACTTCAAGAAGGAAGCTAGAGTTGCGACCTCAAAGTTCGATAAACTTGCGATCTGAGAATTCCATGGTTTGTGCATGTGAAAGGAGAGGGCCTGCCAACGGTATCTAGAGAAAGGACATGACAAGTAGCAGCACCATGGCTCCAAAGCAATTATAAGTGTCAAGATGCAGCCTTGTGGGCAAAGGAAAACTAGAAGCTCTCGCTCAAAATGCCACTCGTCTTTTGGAAAAAAGAAAACTTGCATTCCCCCATGCGTGTGACCAAATGTGTGATTAATAATTACACGTATAAACAGGTTTCGATTGTCCATCCTTAAGATGTCCCTTGCATGGACCAAATAGAGCCCTAATTTGAAATGCGTTGCAACATAGTGATAGCTGAGGACATTATCAACCTTAAGCCATTATGGTCATGGAAGAAGCAGTTTTGCATGAAATCACATAACTGTCATATGGTTGGGATCCATGCAAATGTGCATCCTTTATGTGGCCGTTGAAGTTTTCCTTGTTGGTATTCAGAAAACTCTAGCTGTGTCCAAAATTTCAAAGAGTCATGGATGGGGAAGGATCTCCCTCAACTGAAGTATCTGCATGCCACACTCGGTCCACAACGATACCAATCTGCATTACAGTGATTAAAGAGAAGAGGGCATAGAGAAATCTTACCCTAGCCATTCTCTCTGATGATTCAGTAGCTCCACACTTGACCACACAGGGGTCTAAGTTTATTATTTTCATTCTTACAATTATTGAAACATGCTCTTAGTATCGATGTTAGATCTTGAAGGCATGTAACCTAAGCTATGTGGCTACAGGTGGAAGCTATTGGTTTGCACGATGAGTTGGAGTTTTCCCAGCAAGCAAGAGGGCCTGTTTTCAAATCAAAGAATGGGAGATAAGGAATATTGCTATAAAATCCGGAAATAACCAAAATAAGGCCACAAGTCGCAGATCTGTTCGAGGTTGCAGATCACGGATAGTCTGAGGTCGCGGATCGTGGATAGTCCGAGGTCGCAGGTCGTGGACGGTTCGAGGTCACAGGTCGCAGGTTGCAGGTCGCATATGTTGGAAAGTTGCAGGTCGCAGATTCCTTCAAGTCGCAAGGGAAACCAACAAACAGGAAGGCGAAAAGCCAGGGAAGCCCAAAGGGAAAAGTTCTATTATAAATACTCCTTCGGGAACTTGTAAAAGGATCTTTGGTTTGGGATTCGAGCTGAGTACACTGTATTACCAGGATTATACATTTAAGCATGAATACAAGCATTTTGAAAAATCCCTTTGTGGATCTGGTGTTTTCATATGTATGAGCGCTATTGAATATTATATTTTCAGTTTCCGAACATCTTTATATTAAGGGAACTGTATCTTCAATTCATATCACAATTGCATAACAATTTGTTGAGTATGTTAATGGTTGTTGAGTTCATTTCACTTTATTAACAAATGTTGATGACTTTGTTTATTAGCATTTGTGTTATCATTTAAAACTTCTAGGAAGTGAAGGGTGTTCTTGCCATGAGGAATTGTTTCTTTTGTGGTCAGAACAGTTTACAAGCATGACCCGAATGATGTGTTGTTAACAACACTTCCTTTGGTAATTATGCTTTATTATTTCCTCTTGCTACTCATAGTGTTATATGCAAATTTAATGCATCAATCATGTGTCTTGTATCATTTGATTAAGTATGTATCCAGTGGTTTATGGAGTTTGAGAGAGACCCAAAGAAAGGAGAAATCAGCGGTAGCCGGACCCACACCCTGGATGGGATCCCTATTCCAAACGGTTCAAGGTCTAATTGGGACTTTTTACTGGGGAGATCCCCTGCTGTTGGCCGGACATATTTTCCCATCAACAGAATTAGCGCTAGAAGGAGGGCTAGATGACAAGCTGAGCCCTTAGAGCTTGCAATTAATCTCATATTTGTAATGGCTCGTTCCCAAATCATTCTCCCGAGATGTTTGTCAGAGTTTTATGAGCCTCGATGTCTCATCCCCGATGAACTTATGTATCACTTTTCCCAGTTAAAATTTGATGGTGAAAACAGAGTATCCATAACCCAACACCTTTTAGATTTCTGTGACTTTGGTGAGTGCTACAAAATTGACAATGAAGGTTTGATTTGCTTGCTTTTCTTCCTCACTCTCGAAGGTCGCGCTAAGCAATGGTGTCACACATTGCTGGAAGCTTCCATCCATTCATTTGAACAACTCACTAGTGAAATACAACAAGCTTTTCATAGGTACAATTTTCAAAGTGTATTGATAAAGCTAAATGACATTAGAATGGAACCTCAGGAACCTCGAGATGAATTCTCTATCAGATTTGTTCATTATTTTTTTGAGTTCCCTAAAAGGGATGTTGATTGGAAATGTTTAAGTGAACAGTTTAGGTATGTGATTCTCGTTTCCCTTGAAAAAATTCAGTTAGCAACCCAGCCTGATCCTAGTGTTCCCTATGACGACTCGCAAGTTACCAGCTATTCATACTTTGTCACTAACGCTTCTTTGTCCATCTCCCCCAGTCCATACCACATTCAGGCCTCCAAGGAGAGTATTACTGTTTGTGATATTCCTGATCTCCCTCCTGAACTACCGTGTAGTGGAGTTGTAACATCGAAAGTTGTGAGCAACGATAGACATGTGCAAGGAGACAAAACCTGTTGTGTCACCTCTGAATATTTCACGCACCCTGTCGAATCAAAGTTTGAAAATCAGATGGACCCTACATCCCTCTAGGTTCATGAAACCTACCTCGAGCCCACTCGATGTCTACCTGGACACAATCCGAAATCTGATTCACATACTGATTATGAATTGACTCCTATCCCGGATGAAGTTGATTCCCTTACAGGGCCTACCAGATCATTATTTTCTCTGAATGACACGGGTGCATGTGTTGAAAAGCCTTGTATGGTTAACACCCTTGCAGCTCAATATTTTCATTCATTATTCCCCGATTTATTTCACGATTCCGCCACACCAGTAATTTCTCTGAGACATTCAAAATTTCCTTATACTAGTATTGGAGACAATCATAAGCACACAGATGTTGTTTCACAATCATAGTCCAAAATCGATGAATCTTTCAGATCTGATCTTTCTCACTCGAAATATTTAGACAACCATAGGAGTGATTTATTATCAGGGCAACCTCAAGATGTCCCCTCTATTGATCCATCCCAATTGGTAACCCCCGAGGAGCCTAACATGCCAGGTACCCAACTTGATCAAATTGATGGTTACAATGATCACTGCTTCTTTGAAAACATATTCACTAATACCGCTGAGGACTGTCACTCATATCTTGTTGCCAACCATATGGAGACACCAAAATTCAATAATTCGCTCTATGAAGATTCGATTACCCATCAGGGAATCGAAGCACTCCCACTCTTTCTGACTGTTACCCTAGGTTCTTCCAATCTTGACAAGACCCCTCAAACAGCTCCAACTAGGGTTTCTCAGATTAAGGTTTCTCAAATGACGATCCCCAAGTACCATGCTCCTCCCATCATAGTTGCGTCGAATTCACCCCACCCTAGCAAACCTAAGAAATTTGATGCATTGGATGATCAATCTGTCAGTGCACGAACATTTGACCGAATTGATACAAATCCCACTGACATTTTGCAACTCACCACAATCCATGACCACATCCATTCGCCTGTTGATCTTGCCAAACCATCAAAGTTGGGAAACCCCCCGCTCGAAGGTCCAGATTTTGTTCAAAACGGTAAGGTATTGTAGCCTCCACTAAGAGTGGATTCAGATCCTCATATCCTTGACGGATTCCAGGAGCAACTCCGAACTAGGGTTTTCAAAAGTAGGGTTTCGCCTGGCACATGCTTGTTGTTTCCACCCCGTAAAATCGATCATCCTCACCACCATAATGAGGGTGCTGGTTTGTTCGACCAATATTATCCGATGGAGGTGCCTGCAAATAGGAAATGGCTTACCCATCACCCGTCAGACCTAGGATTGTGCATGAATGGATTTGTGTCATTTATAAATAGTTTTAAGCTTCGAGAATATATTTCTGTGTATCATGATAAGAGTGAAATTCAGCCTGCAAAATCCAGTCTGGCACATTTTCTGGTAAGTAGCCATGACGTTCTTGCTATTGCACATGCTCTACAAGTAAGTCTTGCTATTGGTGCATGATTTTGTATGCTGGCTCTAATTGCGAACATTGTCATTCTTGCAGGTCGGGAAATAATGTGGTGGCTGCACTGGAAAGCTGATTTCACATAACCCAACCACATCATTGGTTAAGCTAGGGTTTAGGTGTAGGCTAGCTAGGACCTGTTAATAAATTTGTTAGTTCAAAGTTTTTTATTAGGTTTACTTGACAAATTTTTACTTTATAATTTAAAAATGTGTTTGCTATTTTTGTTTGCGATTAATATCTTAGGCATCATCATGTTACAAGTATTTTGCACTCATTTCTTTTAGTTTGCTTGTCGCTGCATAAATAATCACTGCTTGTCTTGTGCCTCTTTCCACCTACAACTGGTTGATTGTTCTCGCACATGGTGTTGCATTGCATCTTGAGCCTCGCCTATTACATTGCGTCGTACACTCTCTTCCTCACATTATTTTCGTCATATCGCCTACCACTGCATGAGTCCTCATTGAAACCCTACCACCTTCTGGACTTATTTTGCCTCGATTAATGAAATAATAATCCCATTGTTTATGTGAGGTTGTGGTGGCTATCTCAAGAGGTAGCTTCCTTGCAGGATAATTCATCGAAATCGCATTCTCAACAATATTCCTATGAGTCTAAATTTATTAGCCAGTGAGATATGAACCGGTTGCTTATGGGAGACCTAATGAGTTTGAATGGTTCATACCCGTAGCCTAAGCCTTGTGCCCAGCATAGTCTTGGACATCTTAATGATCGGTTTTGCACGCTTCTCCTATTGTGGTGGATGGGATGTGAAGGTTTTGGCACGCCAGGGAAAACCAAAATCAGGATATCTTCCAGTTTCTGTGAAACAAGAAACAACCTCTTTTTCTCGTAAAATAAGTCGGGATCCCTCATCCGCCCATGAAAAATAAGTACCATAGCCACATGAAAATAAGTGCTACAAGCACATAAAACAAATAAGGGTAAAGGATTGAGAAAGGATTCACATGGGAGAATGCAATGACTGTTGGAATGTGACCGGGTTCGTTGGTAGCAGAATTCTGCCTTTTTGATTTCTTGAAGTGACTCTGCCGAGGTACTGTCCAGGCCTGCTGGTAGCAGAGCAACACTGGAAACTTACTTTAAAAAATATTGAAAATAACAAAACCCACTGCCTTGCTATTCACATCATCAACAAGCTATTGGCACCTGCGAGCTTCCACTTTGATGAATTCTAATTGACTATACCTAGCTGAGGCACAAGGACTGGGCATATCTGTAAAGGCCAAAGTAATACAAAGGATACCCACAGAACTTGTTCAATATTTCCTTGCATCACCATCTGGACTCAGACTATTGTTTTCATATCAACAGAGATGCTGGATTCTACTAGCGGTTCACCATTTGTTGTAGCTGCTACAACAACACCCAAAATTTTGGGTATATTTAAAATTTCGGGTTCCCCCTCTACCTGCTTAGCCGTTAAGGTTTTAACCTGGCCTGTAAACGATGATGTCGTCGTAACTTGTTCAAAGCCCCTCACGAGCCTTGTCACCATTATGACGAGATACTCTTACCGCAGCCACGCCATGTGTGAAGGGATCACCATGCATACATTCGAATGGGAACTCTGTGTATTTACAGTAAAATCTCTTGCACCGTGGATTGTTTAGGCACTCCTTTTGGGCACTTCGCCAAGCTCATAATCTGATTAATGTTATAATTTTGCACGCAGGTAAATCCCATGGATGATATATTCATCAATTTCATCACCACACTGAGGGAAATTCATTGAATGCTAAACAACAAGGTGATAGCTGTGGAAGAGGACACTTTCATCCATCTGCCCCCACCCAGGTGGGGATGAGACTTAATGCTTCCATTGAAGACCATTGTTAAGGCAGATGACAAGGATACGCCCACAAGTGAGAAGGAGGAGAAAGTTAACATTATTTTCAGTTGGAGTATGGTGTAGTGTATTTTCATTCGGATAAAGGATCAAAGAAAAGTTCATGATTAACTGATGCAACACTATGGGACACATCGGATAGGTTTCGTCGTCACCCAAATTGTTATGATTTGGCCTCTATGTATCAGTGCACTCAGTATATATAACATTATTCATTGGAACCTAAAATTTTCCTTTCACTCTATGAGGAAGACCTGGTCTGAAGGATGGAAATCGTTGGGTGGCATTCTATTATGTCTCACAGATTCAGAGGCAACGTTTATAGATTTGGGAACTCTTCACAATTGTCAAGCGCTTTCACTTTTATGGTTTATCCTGCCTTGATTGTAGCTTACATGGGTTGAGCTTCTTGCATTTCATAACACTATCAATGTGTTAATTCAACCAGCTATTTCTTGTCAATGCCAAAATATGCGAGAGGGCCTGTGATTGGAGATGTGGGCCAAGAAATGAGCACGGAGACATGTCGATCATTAACCAATGTCTAGCACTTGGATACTTGCCTATGGTAAAGGTGTTATGCGTGTCAGATAAAATTCATGGGAGGGTATATACTCCTAAAATCAAATGAATTTCAAACAACGTTATGCCTTGCTTCTACGTTTTGGTTTGAGGGATGGTAAGCACGTAGGAAATGCCCTGTACACTCCCTTCGAAGCCGCATTCTTCGATGCTAGCAGGAGTAGCGCCTCCACATTGGTGAATATCATTCTTAATCTTCGATAATTAATGGCAATGGTGAGTTTTTTTTATTGAGGAGTGGCCAGGAAAATAATTTGTAAACCTCCTTGACATTAAGATATTGGATCGAAAAGGAACGACGGTAAAGACACGTTGAACAATTTCAACTGAAATTGCATGCCGATTAATGGAGTTAATTTATAATTAACACATAATATGTACATTTTCCTTCTTTGTAAATGAAAAACCATTGTTTAACAGAAATGAAATAGTAAATGATAAGCTAGGAGGAGGTTACGGTAAGTAAGTTGGAAAATCGTTTTTTATCAGAAAATGCAGATTCGACAGTGATTTTTTGGCATGGGCCACTTAATTACATGGAAATATGCCATAATCAACACCATGATGACCTCCCACGTGTCCCATTCCCCGTCAAGGCTCTTGATACTTGCTCACGGTGAGCTGGATAGAGCGAATCCCTACTCTTCATGACGCATTACATGGACGCAGGTTGCCCATGCATGCTACCATGCATGAATGATAATTATGTTACTACATGAAAACGGAGGTTTTTGTTCGAAGAGGTCACTAACACACAACTTTTCAGGGATAGTTTAGCTTTGCATTATCAATAAGCCTGACATGCAAGGATCTGATGCCCCTTTTGAGCCGCTCAAGTCTGGCACGCAATAATAACATTCGGCATGGTTGATTTTTAGTGCGGGAAAAGGGTCGAATCCCTTCAATTCTGGTTGTGTTAGCGCAGCAAATAAAACCTCTGAGATAATTTTCGTCCTCTTCAATACGCTGCTTCTAGTGTAGTCTTCACGTCCCGCAAGCCCAAAACACTTCCAACTGTGATGCCAGGGCATCAAAGAGACTAAAAATCGGACCCATATATGATAAAGGCCAGAGCCAGGTTATATTAAGAGCGTGAATAGTTATAATAAGGGTTCATGATGTGGCATAGGCACAAAAGGAACACATCAAATAATTTGCACACCTTATCGGTAGCCCAAGGAAATTTACTTGGTGAGAGCGTTGCCACATAATGAATGCCTGTACGTGGTATTTGCGACTGTTTTGATATTATAACTACGCTAAGGTTATACACACTAGTTTTTTCTATGATGATATACTCCTCTCAAAAGTCGATTAATCCAGGAGAATAATATGTCGGGCCGAGGAGATACGAGCTGCCTTTCTTGATCATCCCCAACAGATCATTTAGAGGCAAGACAACATCAAATATGCAACCGGTTTATAGGTCGCAGAACTAAGGAATAGGTTGTGATGCAACCATGCGACCTCTGCAAAGTCTCATTTCAAGTGATAGTGTTGAGTCGCAAAACTCGTGAAGCGAAGGACAATGCGACCCAGATGGATTTGCGACTGTGTGACCTGTATGAGGTCAAATATCACATTTAAATACAGTCATGCTAATGCTAAGGTCACAAATCCCCACTTCAAGAAGGAAGCTAGAGTTGCGACCTCAAAGTTCGATAAACCTATGATCTGATAATTCCATGGTTTTTGCACGTGAAATGAGAGGGCCCGCCAACGGTATCTAGAGAAAGGACATGATGAGTAGCAGCACCATGGCTCCAAAGCAATTATAAGTGTCAATATGTAGCCTTGTGGGCAAAGGCAAACTAGAATCTCTCGCTCAAAATACCACTCGTCATTTGGAAAAAAGAAAACTTGCATTCCCCCATGCGTGCGACCAAATGTGTGATTAATAATTACATGTATAAATAGGTTTCGACTGTCCATCCTTAAGATGTCCCTTGCATGGACCAGATAGAGCCCTAATTTGGAATGTGTTGCAACATAGTGATAGCTGAGGGCATTATCAACCTTAAGTCATTACGGTCATGGAAGAAGCATTTTTTCATGAAATCACATAGCTTTCATATGGTTGGGATCCACGCAAATGTGCCTCCTTTATGTGGCCATTGAAGTTTTCCTTATTGGTATTCAGACAACTCCAGCTGTGTCCAGAACTTCAAAGATTCGCGGACAGGGAAGGATCTCCCTCAAGTAAAGTATCTGCATGCCACACTTGGTCCACAGCGATACCAATCTACATTATAGTGATTAAAGAGAAAAGGGCACAGATAAAGCTTACCCTAGCCATTCTCTCCGATGATTCAGTAGCTCCACACTTGACCACACAGGGGTCTAAGTTTATTATTTTCATTCTTGCAATTATTCAAACATGCTCTTAGTATCGATGTTATATCATGAAGGCATGTAACCTAAGCTATGTGGCTGTAGGTGGAAGCTATTGGTTTGCACGATGAGTTTGAGTTTTCCCAGCAAGAAAGAGGGCCTGTTTTCATATCAAAGAATGAGAGATAAGGAATATTGCTATAAAATCTAGAGATAACCAAAATAATGCCGCAAGTCACAGATCTGTTCGAGGTCACAGATCGCGGATAGTCCGAGGTCGCAGATTGCGGATAGTCCAAGGTCACAGGTCGTGGATGGTCTGAGGTCGCAGGTCATGGATGGTACGAGGTCGCAGGTTATGGATAGTCTGAGGTCGTAGGTCACGGATGGTCGCAGGTCGCAGGTCGCAGATGTTGGCAAGTTGCAGGTCACAGATTCCTTCAAGTCGCAAGGGAAACCAACAGACAGGAAGGCGAAAAGCCAGGGAAGCCCAAAGGGCAAAGTTCTATTATAAATACTCCTTCGAGAACTTGTAAAAATATCTTTGGTTTGGGATTCGAGATGAGTACACTGTATTACTAGGATTATACATTTAAGCATGAATACAAGCATTTCGAAAAATCCCTTTGTGGATTTGGTGTTGTCATATGTATGAGCACTATTGAGTATTATATTTTTAGTTTCTGAACATATTTAGATTAAGGGAACTGTATCTTCAATTCATATCACAATTTCATAATAGTTTGCTGAGTATGTTAATGGTGGTTGAGTTCATTTCACTTTCTTAACGAATTTTGATGAATTTTTTTATTAGCATTTGTGTTATCATTTAAAACTTCTAGGAAGTGAAGGGTGTTCTTGCCATGAGGAATTGTTTCTTTTGTGGTCAGAACAATTTACAAGCATGACCCAAATGATTTGTTGTTAACAACACTTCCTTCGGTAATTATGCTTTATTATTTCCTCTTGCTACTCATAGTGTTATATGTACATTCAGTGCATCAATCATATGTCTTGTATCATTTGATTAAGTGTGTATCCAGTGGTTTATGGAGTTTCAGCGAGACCCAAAGAAAGGAGAAATCAGTAGTAGTCGGACCCACACCTGGGATGGGATCCCTATTCCAAATGGTTCAAGGTCTAATTGGTAATTTTGACTGGTGAGATCTCCTGCTGTTGGCTAGACAGATTTTCCCGTCAACAAAGCGTTGAAAAATATCAGACTACCTACTTAGCTAAACCCCTCCTAGAAAGGTGGAAGTATACTGAAACCCTAAGGGGCTTGGTTCTACTGCAAGGAGACAAATGAGCATATCCAGGCCTAAGATGAGCTGATACGTAGGTCAAACAACCCAGAAAAGTGCTTGCAGAAAACCCTGACTGTCACATAAAAAAACTTAGAAAAAATTTGCAGTTCACAGGTATTGACCTATAAACTATGTAAATCGCAGTTTTTGGGCTACCAGGTGCGAGTTCAGGCAGAAATCATAGGTTCTAGGCCAAAAAGTGTAAGTTCTAGATCCAAGATTATCGAGCAGAAAGTTGTGGAAAAAGTTATCATCTCTGGTGCGACTAATACCTGTTACCTGCATAAAACACCCGAAAACAGACGAAAGTTAGAATTTTTATTGTTTAAGGGAATAAAAGTTAAATACAACATCAAGAAATCGAAAACAGCCGAAGAAAAACCCTAGTTACTGAAGTTTTGGTCATGTAGGGATCTGAAAAAATCCCCAGTGGAGTTGCCAACTGTTAGCATAAATTCTTAATGCAAGTGTACGAAAAGAGCTCACTTTAGTTTCGCATGACAAACAACCCTAACAACAAATATGGTTGCTTAAATTCTTTAGATATGTAGGTGATAGTTAAAAAAATGTTGCCAGAAACTCGATCTATGCAGCAAAAGTAGTTAAATAGTGAAAAGAAATAATAAATGTTCCATACATCCAACGGAAAAGACAAGATATAAAGAACTTTATATGTATTATAACACCTGGGAAGGGAACAAAGAATGATGTTACTAGTCCCCCTCAATGGGATTGGTTTTTCGCTGTCCTCCATGCTTCAAATCCAATAGTTTCTCTCTCTCAATGATGTAGAAAACCTGAAATATGTTGAACTCTATGGGAGCTCAAGAAGCAAATCAAGTAGTAGTAGTTGTTATCACTCAGAAAAATTGAAGCATCATTTGACAAAGTCATAGAGGTTCATGTGTCAAAGGTAGGGTTATAGGATTCATTTTCCATTTCTTGGTCAAGGAAATTTTTTTATTTTTCTTATTTAGCCTAACCTAAGGTCTAAACCCACCCTCATTCAAATCCCCTCATGTCACATCAATCATAATTTTCTTTCATTTTTCATTTCCCAAGGTTATAGCACTGAAAGAGTCATTTTAGCCAAGAACCACACTTTTGTAGCGAAATACACAGAGAAATTGCACTTTTCGCTATGAAACTGATAATACTTTCGTAGAGAAAATGCCCAGAAATACACTAGGTACGCTACGAAAGTAAGCTTTCCTGTCTGTCATGTCAAATTAGTTGTTAGGTGTCAGAAAATGATTTGAAAAGGATAAGTTAGATGACATTCGAGTGAGTTAGGGTAAATATCAAGGTACATAGTTAGGGCTGAAGTAATCAGCACCATTATAAGCATGTATGAGTCATCATTATGTTACGAGTGGTCATCAAAATTCAAAATCTTTCCAAATTAAGTCATTTGTCATTCTCTATTCCTTCTTTCCCTGTTATTGAGCTCTGGAGAGCTATTTCATTGAGTGCAAGATGTGGCTGGTATTTTCAAAAGTTTGCAAATATCACTTATCAAGCGAGGCAGAGAAGACATTATCAAGTGAGGTAGAGAAGAAATTAAATAACCATGGCTACAAAAAGGAAGACAAATAAAGGTGGCCACTATCTTAGATATGAGCCATCAGATATGAACCTGATAAATGAAGACCCAATAGCTGTAGAGGTTTTCATAAGAATAGGATGTTTATAGTTTTGTGAAAGATTACAAGGCTGCCATGTACAAGCTTCCAAGGAATTTTACCTAAACTTCATGGAAAAGCTGTTAGTATGAATCTTGATTCGAAGCGTACGAAAAAAGACCACTTTAACTGTGCATAACAAATAGCCCTAACAGCAGAAATGACTGCTAATATCTTTAGTTCTGTAGTTAGATGATCAAGACAAATGCTGCAAAAATCTAGATCTATGCATTAGAAGACATTAACCAATAGAAAAAAATAAGATTTACTCCATAGATCCAATAGACAAGACAAGAATATATCCAATGAAATTTTTATTAATGGCACTTGGGAGGAAAACACAAGAGGGTGTTCCCTGTTCTCGTCAACGGGATGGGTTCTTGTAAGTCATTAGCACTTCAGATTTAGAATTCCTCTCTCTTGATGGTGTAGAAAACCCAGACAAAAATGGGAAAATATGGCTATGATGGGGGATCAATAGCTAGACCAAGAGTTGATATCCAGAGTGATCTTTAGGAAAAAAAAGGTGACAAATGAATGGGAAAACCCTTCTATTTATAACAAAATATTGAGTTAGTCTAGATATTGGTGCATAGTTAAAATATTATTAACCAAATAAAGATCCAACTTTTATAGAATATTTTATTATATTTGTTGGAGGGAAAAGGAATTTGACTTGAGTCAAATCCCCTTATTTGTAAATAATAAATAAATAAATGATTTATTTATCATTTGAAGGACGTGATTAAGTAATAATAAATAAATAAATGATTTATTTATCATTTTAAGGATATGGTTGAGTAATAATAAAATAAATAATGATTTATTTAATTATTTAAGGGAGATGTAGTCATATTTAATAAATAATATTATTTAGGTAATGTTTAAATAGTTATTCTTAGAAAATAATAAGATAAATAATGATTTATCTAATTAATTTCCTTGTTTTGGGTTAAATATAACAAAGAATATTAATTAAATTGATGTTTAACTAATTATTCCTTGAGGAAAAATAAAACAAATATGGATTTATTTAATGTTTCCCCATGGGGTTTTCTGTTTAGACCATAAAAAACTTAATAAAGGTGGTTTACTAAGTTATTTTTCATAGTGAATGCGATTTTACTTGGGGTAAAATTGGTCTTACTTGGTGTACTTGGGTCTATCTAATAACAATGGATTAGATGACCAAAAAATGGTGTAATAGATTTCCCCCCAACGTGCGAGCATTAGGAGCTAATCGTATGACTGAAGTACGTTGTAAGATCTCAAACACTAGACAACAATGGGGAAGTCAAAGAGAGAGGATTGCAAGGTAGACCAAAGTGCTGAAAGAACTAGACCCTGAGGAGGTGACTTGCAAGGGCGACAAGTATTTTTGATAAGTGAGTACCTGCTATAGGCGGCGGGGGAGGCATACCTATGCCCACCGAGGCAATAGTACAAACAACAAAGCATTCGAAAAACCAGGAGACGACATAATGTTGGCATAAACATGCGCCATATAAACAACAAAATAATGAATCCCACATACATATTGTGCCTAGGATAACAGCCAGGACTTATACAATGATATCTGAGTACATGAGATATAAATGAAACCCAAATGCCCCTGAAAACAGGAAAGGGATTTAAAAATCTGACTGATACATGCAAACAAAAAGGTGCTGCAAGCAGCTGAGACCGACATCATCAAATGTATGGAGCTGAATCGAAGGCTGTAATGAAGAGGTCATCCGAGTGTGTGGGGGGCTACTGTAGGGCCACCCCCTCATGAGGGCTGAGACATCTCACACACACCCGGGAATCACCGATGTCAGCTGCTGCATCATTGGACCATCGAGTATATGGATCTCGATCATGCTGAAAAGGAGCTGGAGCTAAGAAACAATCAAGTCAAAGGGCAATGAGGAGTCCCTTTTCCTGATCCGAGGCACCAAACAAGAGTGGAAATTGGAACCAAGGTACACTGCCCTCTAGACCTGTCTTCTGGAATGAATGAGCTGATGTTGAATAAGGGATACTCAACTAAGGCATGAGATAAAATAGTAGAGTGACTGAAAGACTAACACCAATGATGATGATGAAATGGGAGGGAATTGAGTAGCGAACGGACAACTTCCCTTGTTAGAGCATAAATGGCATGGATGACCTAGCAGCGACTGACACAATATCATGAGGGATAGGGGACAGTGGGACTAAAGGCCATAATGTGTGATAGGAGAGAGGGACCAATCAATGAAGGATGGAGAACTATAGCGGGGTGTGAAGGGACTCGAGATAGACTCCATGAAAGAAATGATGACTCAACTCGGATGCTCTAAACAAGGGTGACTCGATGGTGCTTCCACACAAGAAAAGTGGCCAATGGGGACCATAAAAGCATGAGTACAAGATGGTAACTCACGACGAAAGTCGACACGAGCGTGGACAAGTATGGAGGCAACACGGTGCCCCCGGTATGAGTGTTGCAAGTGACGAAATTCGATTTTTAGGAAGGGTGAAGTGGTGCTTCTTGGGAAAATGTGTCCCAGTGAAGTATCAAATCACTAAAAACTAACAGATAACCATTTGAGGGCTCGGTGAGAGCTTTCCAATGGTGTGGACAGTTTAGTAAACAGATCTATGGTTGGGTCGCAGCAGGCAAAAGAAAAAATGGGGGTTTCTCTTTTAATAACGCATTTTCCCTCCAAATTCATTCATTTGCATGTGGAGTTGTGGTGAATGTAGAGAGGAGAGAAGGCCCTAAATCTTGTGGTGATCATAGCGGACAAACCGACCGTTGGAATCGAGATCTGTCAGTTGCAGGTAAGAGGCCTAACCCTACTCTTTCTTTTCAATGGAATAAAAGTTCAGATTAGGTCCCTAGGGCTTAGGAACAGCCCCTCACTCCTCCTCACGGCCAGGTCACACTTTTTGGGGCAAAAAGTGCGACCTAGGTAGCAGGTTTTGGGCAGAAATGTGCGACCTATCCCAGGTTTGGGCTTGAAAAGTGTGACCTGTAAGGGAGGGATGTTTCTGTGATGTTTTTTGGCTGAGCACTAGGCGTTTTTGATGAGAAACATTTTTTCCTATCTGTATACTAACAAATACAATGATTTTGTGCAGATATGGTAGAATTACGGATTAACTGGAGAGAGAGAGAGACTTGGACGCATTATGGTCGGAGATCTGGGAGGATCAGGGTGTCCGCAGTGCTTTGGGCAGGTTTGGGGTTCTAAAGTTTGTGGAGAACCCTTTGATGAGAGATGGGGAGCCCTTATTGGCCCGGATTGTTAGCTATTGGGACCTGGACCATGAGGTCTTTATAGGGCAGGGGCACTAGATCGAGTTGACAGTCCAGGATATATATTTCCTGACTGGTCTCCCACCACTTGGGATGGTAGGGAATACTCAGCCAGTATTACCACGTGGGGGGAATATCATAGAGTTTTTAGAGAGCCATTGTCGGCTAGGTCTCCAATTCAAGGGAACTCGAATACCCATCGGGGATTTGGAGAGGTTAGAGACTCGTGCTGTGGCTGCAACAGTGCTGTGAATCCTGAGCAACCAGGCACTCCATCACATCACGAGGAGGAAAACTATGCTTGTGGAGAGTGTTTTGAGTGGGACCTACTATGGGTGGGGCTAGATGATGTTTTCATCATTGAAACAAAAGTTGTCGCTATGTAAGCAAAAAGTGAACCATGAATTTGAATATAGTACAGTTTTGTGCTCTTTCTTCTTTAAGAAGATCCCGACACTTCGACCTCACATATAAATCCCAGATGGGGGCCCGAGAGAGCCTAGGATGCACCGGTGGGGGCGACTACTATGAAAAGGAGGAGGTGGAGTAGTTGGACAGGTGTTCCATCCTAATTTCTTTGTTCATTGGGATCAGATGCCGCTGTATATAAATGACTATCCCTATAGTGGGATGAGTTATTGTGGGGACCCGGATCTGCCACTGCCGCCTAGTCATATATGGGGACCTGATGGTAAGTGGAAAATTTCTAATATTTTATGTGCATGTAAAGTTTCTAAAATATTATATGTGGTATTGACTCTTTTACTTTTGGTATGCAGGTACAGCACCAGTAAAACCAACCGGGTACATGGGACGACCTGCAGTATCAGGGGCTGCAGGATCTAGTGGATCAAGGGTGCAGCACAATGAGGATGCAGTAGCCCTTCTGGAGGACATCTGTCATAGATGTGAGAGGCTTCTGACCGATGTTTCGGAACATGACTGGCAAGACTTAGATGACCAGTACATAGAGCCATGTATTGGTTTACCCTCGGAATGGCGAGGGGTCATGCAACACATGGCGATGGCTGGACAGGGCATGTGTGATCTATGCGTTGCGGGGGCAGAGCCATTGGCTCGAGATCCTCCAGATAGTGATTGGTGTGTAGGGGCAGGTGGTGCCCCCAGTTTTTATTTTTTGTAACATGCTATGGGCATGTCATATGTATCAGAGTTGATGAACTCTAAAACATTTTATACGACACATACTATGGATATGCATCGTTTTGATATTTTTATGTTATTTTCTTGCGTTAAATGCCAATCCAGAATATGATTTGCAATGCTATCTACATAGTGATTTTGTGCTCTAGGTACATGACTAAAAGTAATGATTTCAAATTCACGCATCAAAAGGTTCACTCATAAATATCTTCTGAAAAGGATAGGATTATGCACATGATAGACACCATTCAATTGCATGACAAGGAGCAAGGAATCTAAATGAACATGAAGGTGGATGATGCGATGCGACAGGTAATCGGCTAATAAACCTCATACTGCATCATATTCGGCATGATTATTGGTAGCAGTACCAATGCATACACCGTTCGAAAGAACAAGCGCATGCAAGGGGGTAAAAATGGCCCAACCTGCCAAGGCTAAATTCTGGGAGTAGCAGCTTGCACCATCGATAAAACCGATATAAGGTGTGGACGGGGGGTCCCTCTGAAAAGTGTCACAAGACAATAAATGGGAGGATAAAGAAAAATGATGGCAACCAAATCATATAGTATAAATCGAATGCACTATGCGGAAGGGAGTGATCTGGGTAGGCTGTCTACTACCCACATGCTGCTGAGGAGGGGAAGTGTGGGAGCTACTGGAAGCAGAGCTTGAGCTCAAGCCGTGTAAGTCACCATAGGTATGGATGATGGCATCCTGTTTATAGGCGGGCAGGATGGAGTCATGGGTGGCCATGGATTCCATGATGTCATCATCGTAAAAGAAAGTGGAATGACAGGGGGAAGAAAGACCATGTGACGCAGCAAAGCTACCTGACGCATCATTATGAGAAGAAAGGCTTAGATGCACATCATCATGGCGAATGATGTAAGAAAAAGAATATAGAGCATCCACTGATGTTGAGCCCAGCGTGATCGCTGAAAGGAGGTCAAGCGAAACAACAAAAAAATATTTAGAGGGAGCTTCTGTTGAGGGTCTCAAGGATGATGAAAGGTAGAGGATGCTGGCCGCATGCTCTGTCATTTCAACATCAAGGGGAGGAATGTCAATAGGAGTGGGTTAATCCTCAGTCTGGCCTGCAACATATTGTGCAAGTATGGGAGAAGCGGTTGGTTATGTTCAATCTCATACTCCCAAACTACCTCTAAAGAGGCACGGTAATGTGTAAGGCGGGGACAATGATGAGAGTAATGGCCATGGAGATTGCACAAAGAACAAGGGTGTTTGGTGTGAATAGTCTTGGTGTTCTTGGTTGTAGTCGATGAAGAAGCAGAGGTTTCAGGGACCGTAGACTTAGGGAACATGACATTAACCATGGTCTTGATGTGGGGCAACTCGAGACAAGTATTGGTGGCATGACTGAAGACATCACACAAAGCGCAGGGCTTTGGAGGCATAGGAGGTGTAGGGTTAGTCAGGGAAAATTTATCCTTTGAAGCCTTTTTACGAGCTCTGCCCTTCTTACCCAAAGCAGTCGCAACATGAGGCAGTTCCTATTGAGGTGGCTGAGGCACTGTGACAACGGGAGAAGTCAGGGGGACCAATTCAACTGATGTCAAAGTAAGATAAGGTTTAGGTTGACCTGGCGGGGTAGTGGTTGGAGGATCAAGGTACCAAACCAAAATCCTAATGGTCAAGTTAGGAAGAGAGAGGGTGGCCATGACAGGTGCCGTATAGATGCCTGGTGGAGGGACTAGGAACGGTATCTGACCGGAGGGGTAATGGCCAGGTGGGATAGCTCCTAAATGGTTAAGGGCTGGAGGAATCGACCCAAGAGGATAAAGAGGCTCATGAGTACCAGCTGAAGGGCCAAGATGAGGAGGTCCAAAAGGCTACATCGAAGGGCTAGGAGATGGCTGCAGAGGACGAGGGGATTGCTAACTAGTCGAGGCAGGCCTCTTGAGAGAAGCCCAAGACGATTCCATCATGCAAACATTCGATTAGTTGGGACCAGAGATGGGAGGAGGAAGACGAGGGAATGTACCAAGCAAGGAGGAGTCCTTGTAGACGCTAGGTGAGACACTAGTCAAAGGGTCGACGGTTTGCTTATTGGCCACCGAAGAAATAGTGGACTCAGGGGAGGTCTGAGACTTTGGTTCATAATACATCAACTGGTCAATGGTGACTATCTTTCTGTTATGGGGGAAGGAGATCTTGCAGTGGACCGCGGAAGGGACAACAAACATCGCATTAGTGTAGCTATGACCCAATAGAATGTTGTAATCTAAGGGGGCATCTATGACTTCTACATCAATGCAAACCGTCTTGCCCACAAGAGTGATAGGAAAATTGCGGAATTAGCCAATGGGCTTGGAGGCATGGCCATCCCATTCTCGAAGAGTGATCTTGGAAGGAGCCAACTCAGGAGATCTGAGTTGTTTCCAAACCGAAGTGGACATCACGCGGGTGGATTCCCCCTCATCAATAACGCATCGAGAAACGTTGGCATTCCAAATCTTGAATGGGATTTGGAAAGCGACAGAAGCAGGGAGAGGAGGATGTTTTGACCGATCAACATCAAATACAATCAATCGATCGTTGGAAGGATCTACAACACCCACGACAGATAGAAGAGATTTTCATTATGAAGGGCACGACTGGAGGAGTTCCAGCGTTGAAATGGCAGCAAGCGATTATGCCAAATCATCAACTATGCTATACGAATGGCGGTTGTGCCAGAAGAAACATTTCGACGTAGTGGTCCCTTAGGGCTGAGAGATCTGTAAGGGACCCTTAGGTGTCAAAAGGGGCTCTGTAGAGACTAAAGAAGGCGGCTCGAAGATAGACGTAGAAAGAGGCTTGTTGTACTGACAGGACCGATTCTGGAGATTGATGTCTACAGTTGAACATTGATCGGATTTCATCATGAGAATCTGGTCATCGGGGTTACTAGATAGAAGAGGTTGGGTAATAGTGTGGTAAACAGGAGGTTGGGCAAAGAGAGGAGGCATGCTATATCCTGAATACGTGCTACCAGGAGGGGAAGATATTTAGGAGGTGCTGGCCCCCCCTGAGGAAAATCAGAGCCCACAAGAGGTTGAGCAATGACAACACACACAAGACACAAAGGAAAAAGAGACCGAAAAGGGTAGGGAGGTGCAATATCAACCGATTACAATGTCGAAACAAGGGCAGAGAGGTTTAGGATCAATTGATTTCAATGTTTTAGAGTCTTTGCTTGGCAGTGTTAACCAAGCACTTTTTCGCTTAGGGTGTGTGTGAAGTGTGTATATTTTAATTTTTAAACCCATACATTTGTAGAGAAAAAGAAAAGAGTGTGTTGTATAACTATAAATAACCTGCAAATGATAGTATATAAGCCTTCAAAACAAAAAATAAACAGCTAATAATGCAATAATCTAAACCCAAGGAGGTGGGCCTCTCAACAACTAGTCTATAGGTGAGTAAAAAAACTAATCAAAACACACTAAAACATCCAATAGATCTAAGGTCTGAAGGGACAAGGGTCTAAAGGAAAAAATCTACTGGAAAGTGGTGCAGAAACAACAACAAATTAGAGGAAGAATTGTTGTAAAAAGAGGTGGCGGATGACTATCTCCAGGAGGGAAGCGGAGTGCACCCTAAAGGAAAACCCAAAAAAAGCTAAATGAGGATATTTTGATGGATAACAAGCCGATCTTAAGAAGATCTAAAGGTGAGGTATCAGATCTGAAAAAATGGCTGAAGACTCTGAAATTTCAGACAACCTGCAACAGCAAAAACTCTTCCACAAAAAGTGGAGGGTACTGAAGCCCTAGGGGGCTAGGTTCCCACTTATTTGAGTGAAAAAAATTTAGTACAGGTCTAAAACGGGTGGATATGGAGGTCAGACAACCCTTAATAGAGGCTCAGACAAACCCATAAAACTTTCATAAAAATCCCTGCAAAAAGTCCAGGTCACAGTTTCTGACCTGTTTTCAGCAGAGGTCGCACTTTTTGGGTAGTAAAGTGCACCCTCGAGGTCCAGGTCGGAGGTTTTGGGCTGAAAAGTGTGACCTGCACTTCTGGTACTCTCAGTTGCAGAGTTCAAAAAAAAAATTCTTCTCAGCTGCGGCTGATGTCTGTCACCTACGCAATAGGTCGGAAAACACATGGAAGTCATAATTTTTATCATTTTAGGGTTTTATGGGTTAAAAAAAACATAAAGAAAAGAAAAAACAAGGGGCTGAAGAGAAATCCTATGGTTTGAAGCAATTGGATATGCAAGGATCAGAAAAATGACATAGGTCATAATCGTAAACCTGTGTGGAGTCGCCAGTTGTTAGTATGAATCTTGATTCGAAGCGTACGGAAAAATACCACTTTAGCTATGCATAAAAAACTGCCCTAATAGCAGAAATGACTGCTAATATCTTCAGATCTGCAGTTAGATGATCAAGGCAAATGCTACAAAAATCTATATCTATGCATTAGAAGACATTAAACAGTATAAAAAATAAGATTTACTCCATATATCCAATAGACAAGACAAGAATATATCCAATGAAAATTTTATTAATGGCACCTAGGAGGAAAACACAAGAGGGTGTTCCCTATTCTCCTTAATGGGATGGGTTCTTGTAAGTCCTCAGAACTTCAGATTTAGAATTCCTCTCTCTTGATGGTGTAGAAAACCCAGACAAAAATGGAAAAGTATGGCTATGATGGGGGATCAATAGCCAGACCAAGAGTTGAGATCCATAGTGATATTTAGGCAACAAAAGGTGACAAATGAATGGGAAAACTCTTTTATTTATAACAAAATATTGAGTTAGTCTAGATATTGGTGCATAGTTAAAATATTATTAACCAAATCAACATCCAACTTTTATGGAATATTTTATTATATTTGTTGGAGGGAAAAGGAATTTGACTTGAGTCAAATCCCCTTATTTGTAAATAATAAATAAATAAATGATTTATTTATCATTTTAAGGATGTGATTAAGTAATAATAAATAAATATATGATTTATTTATCATTTTAAGGATATGGTTGAGTAATAATCAAATAAATAATGATTTATTTAATTATTTAAGGGAGATGTAGTCATATTTAACAAAGAATATTACTTAAGTAATGTTTAAATAGTTATTCTTAGAAAATAATAAGATAAATAATGATTTTTCTAATTAATTTCCTTGTTTTGGGTTAAATATAACCAGGAATATTAATTAAATTGTTGTTTAACAAATTATTGCTTCAGGAAAAATCAAACAAATATGGATTTATTTAATGTTGCCCCATGGGGTTTCCTATTTAGACCATAAACAACTTAATAAAGGTAGTTTACTAAGTTATTTTTCATATTGAATGTGATTTTACTTGGGGTAAAATTGGTCTTACTTGGTGTACTTGGGTCCATCTAATAACAATGGATTAGATGACCAAAAAATGGTGTAACAACCACTACAAAAGTGGGAATGTTGAATCTCACTGTAACACTAGAGATCATTGCAACAACAACATGGATTCCAAGAGGACAATAAAAATGGCTCAAATGGTTCAAATTCAACATGGAGGAATGTAAAGATTTTATCGATCAATAAAATAGTGAATTTTACCTTACAAATTCCATTCCAAGGAGCTGCATGAAGGACAATTTCTCAAAGCTACTGCTTATCATCCAGAAATGTTTCACTTGTGAAGGCAGATATCATAAACTCTATTCTTACCACTTCAAGCTTCTACTACATTTTTTTGGTAAAATATCTCTTGATATACCTTTATATTTACAGATAAGCTTAGAAAAAATTGCAGATAAAGTTCAAGCTAAATATGAGGGAAGTGAAACCTCACTTTTTCATCATGGCTTAATAAAATTGTTGGTTTTATATGAGTTACAAATACTAGGCAGAGACTGGTCTTCATTTCTGTTTTTTAGTGGTTTTGAAATGGATAGCATTACCCCTAAAATAAATCATAAACCTAGAGGTATACCATCACCAGTAGGGGCAGAACAAAATGAACCAGTAGGGGCAGAGAAAAGTGAACCAGTTATGATGGAAACAAAGCAGTTGCAGAGATTTGATACATCCATTGTTCCACCTGCAAAACAAAAGTCAATAATGATCAAACCTGCAAAACAAGAGAAAACTGTGAGTAAAAAAGGAAACAAAAGTATTACAAGGAGCCAAACAGTGGCTGAAGGAAATTTAGAAGACATACTACATGCCATTGATATTGAAGAGACTCCTATAGTCCAGGATGAGGATATAGATGAAGGTGGACAAAAACTCAAGAAATATAAATCTGCAAACAAGTTAGAGTTTGAAGGTTAGGATCCATGTTTTATGTTTCAGGCTAGAAATCCCATGACAAGACATGCTAGAAAACTTTTGGAAATCAGTAAATATGTTCATCCAACCACTAACACTATCCAGCCACTACAAAACATTATTGATCTTTCATCACCTGCAGAAAAAGCTCCAGTCAGCAAGCCAAAGAAAGGAAAGGAGAAATTTATTGAAAAAAAAGAGTTGGAAGTCCTTGAGGAATAGTTGAAATTGGCTAATCATGAAATAACAGTCATTAAGAAGGAGACAAGGAAACATAATGTTTAGAAGGTTCAGTTTGAAAAGATGAAATAGGTTTGGGAAGAGCAGGTTGATAGTGTATGAAAGACCCTAGACAACACACATTAATTAATCAAATGGACTATTTCATTGAGGAAAGAGGTGAAACATGTAAAAATAATGAGCTTGCACTTGAAATATACCAACAGAAATTTGAAGGATCAAGTTAAAGACCTCCAAGAACAACTAGAATTGATCCATGAGAAGGTAGAGAAGAAATGTTTAAAAATGAAAGTAGTTGAGGAGCCAATAGCTCAACTCATCATCAATGAAGAAGAAACACCCAAGACTCTTAGCTTGGGTTGGTTTATATTTTTAATGGTAAATGGTATGTTGAAAATCAAATTTTTATAGCTGGAAGATAGTTTTTTGAAACAAGGCAAAAATCTGGAATTAACACAGTTTTCCACAGTTCCATAGCATTTCTTAGGCTTGAAGCCAGGAAAAAGCTACGAAACTGCCTGTAGCTTTCATTCTGCTTTTAAAACCACTTTTGGTAGCTTCCAAGGAGAGGAAACTGTATGGAGGATGTTTCAGGGCATGATGCACACAATGAAAAAAGAAAGAATCAGAAAATTTGATTACAAAGGTCATTTTTTGTATGCTACGAAACTATCATACTTTCGTAGCAAGCTGTTTTGAAGGTTTCTGAGGAGGTTTTTGGGAAGTTTAGGATATTTGGAAACTTTAAAAGGGTCAAGGGACTTTTCTAGAAATCATCCATGACATGAAGACCATGAAATGAAGACAATCCATCAGCTAAATCATTCGTTGAAAATAAGGACCTGTTTTCCTGAAATATAGGGTTGTTTCCAAATTTTGGGGAGGGTAATTAAGATTTCAAGTAGTGATGAATTCTATAATATCTCATTAGAACATGTGAATCATTATTTTTCAGATGTATAATTATTTTAAGACATAAGGCAGTTGATGTAATAATTAGAAGTTTGAGTCCTATTAGGAAAAGGATTGTTTTGTAGTGTAACTGCCATTTTCTCATTAAAGCACATGTTTTCCTGTTATGCAAGGTGTCAATAGGAAATGCTCGATGAATCTAGCCAAAAGGCAGATCATCTCTCATGTAACAAATTCTATTAGATGGAAGATATTCGAATTTGTAAAGGGTTGCAGATTTTTTGGCAATACTGCAACTTTATGTAATTTGACTGATGTCAGTGATACAAAGGACTTTTTCTTGACCAACCTGAGATTCTCATCGAGTTTTTAGTGCTTATCTGATATATATTTTATATGTGTACCATTTTCAGTGGTTTTCATCTTTAATACTAAAAATTCATAGGTGTATACTCTGACTTCCTTTATTGATGAAATGGCTATGTTATTTCATGTTCCATGTGTGATTTACTTCTGGTAAAAACTCTTACCTGCCTGAGCTTCTATGTCAAGAAGACTTACCACTGAACTATAGATTTTTTTCAATTTATTTTCTAGGTAGAGTTAGCCATCTAGTTTCATCATTATCAAATAGCATTAAACCCTTTGAGAGAGCCCTCTCAGACTGGAGAGGCTAAGCTTCAGTTACAAGTTGGTTTGAAACAATTACATGAATTTGTCCGATTAATAGCCAATCAAGTCCAATTTTGTGATAACATTTTGGTGTGTCTACCAGGAGCCTGAAGATTATACTTTATCGAAATTTTGAATTTGAACTTCTAAAGGTAGCAGGAGCTCAGAAAGTTTTTTGAGGCTACATCTACCTTGGTGACTCCATTCAAAATTCATATGATCAAAGGTGGCTTTGAGAAGGAGATACACGAGGATTAATCCTGGCCCAGATCAACCTACCATTGTGGACAATCCAAACACCATATCTAGAATAAGTCAAGGCATTTCTGCAATATCAGGTAATCCAATACATGCAAAATTCTTGTCCTATGAAGTTTTAAGAAGTCCCGAAGATAAAAATTTTGATGATAAAATTTAGGAAGTCTTGTTTAGGTCAGAAAGTGAAAAAGAATTGAATGAAATTGCTTTATACCTACATATAATAGGCATTGATACCTCAGCCTTAGTAACTCAAAAAGATAAAGCAAAGTTTTTGGAAGCAGTCAATTCAGAGTTACTGTTAGAGAAAGAATATTTGGATAGGTTGAAGGAACTAGACCCATTTGAAATTTTTCTAAGAAGTAAAACTAGTGTTTCTCTTCCTGATTGGAGTTCAATTGTGACTGGACAACAAAGACCAAAAAACCCTCCTCCTAACAGTTCCTCTTCCTCTACTATTGTTGTCCATAAAACTACCACAGTCCCAATCATCATGGCTGGAAATGTGCCACGTCTGTAAACTCTCACAATTACGAAGAAATGTTGTCCAACATTTTGAACGTCGCTCTTCCGATGTTTGTAAATTGCCGCAATTATGACGCAGTGTGGTCCAACGTTTTGGACGTCGCTCTTCCGATGGTTGTAAACTGTCGCAATTCCGAAGAAATGTGGTATGATGTTTTGAACGTCACTCATTCGACGTTTTTATACTGTCGCACTTCCGACGTTTCTAATCTGTCACAATTCTGATGCTTACAAGGCATCGGTATAGCGACGGCAGGTTCAATTTAAAAAAAAATAATAAATGAAACTTTAAAAGAGGAAAAATGTTGTTTTGAATATATTATATGAAGTAAAACAGTCCATGAAGTCATTACATTTTCACATCTGAATATTGGAACCCAAATATCCATCCAGAAAAGTGGAAGTCCCACCCCAGACAGTGATAGAAAAATACCCCATGTCACATACGGGGACTTGATATAAAACCCAGTAACGGTCCACATGGAGATTATCGACAATCTGAGAAAGCATCCAAATATGCACGAGGCATCTATAAGAAAGTGAAATAGCAGTATGTAGAATAGTAAAGCAACAGATAGAGTACCGACGTCCATTGTTCCAAATACAAATTAAAGTACCCAAAATCCTTGAACGGATAAAAACGCTAATCATGTGAGGAGTGTGATATGTCCAAAATATAAAAAGACCATCAGACCATATCAATAAACCAGCAACATAGACCAGCATCGCTAGTTTTGAAGGCAGAGAGATAAACATTAATCATTTTTTTTTCACAAGAGAAAAAATGTTGTTTTGAATATATTATATGAAGTAAAACAGTCCATGAAGTCATTACATTTTCACATCTGAAGATTGGAACCCAAATATCCATCCGGAAAAGTGGAAGTCCCACCCCAGACAATGATAGAAAAATACCCCATGTCACATACAGGGACATGATATAAAACCCAGTAACGGTCCACATGGAGATTATCGACAATCTGAGAAAGCATCCAAATATGCCAGAGGCATCTATAAGAAAGTGAAATAGCAGTATGTAGAATAGTAAAGCAACAGATAGAGTACCGACGTCCATTGTTCCAAATACAAATTAAGTACCCAAAATCCTGCAACAGAGAAAAACGCTAATCATGTGAGGAGTGTGATATGTCCAAAATATAAAAAGACCATCAGACCATATCAATAAACCAGCAACATAGACCAGCATCGCTAGTTTTGAAGGCAGAGTGATAAACATTAATCATTTTTTTTTCACAAGAGAAAAAACGATGTTTTGAATATATTATATGAAGTAAAACAGTCCATGAAATCATTACATTTTCACATCTGAAGATTGGAACCCAAATATACATCCAGAAAAGTGGAAGTCCCACCCCAGACAGTGATAGAAAAATACCCCATGTCACATACAAGGACTTGATATAAAACCCAGTAACGGTCCACATGGAGATTATCGACAATCTGAGAAAGCATCCAAATATGCCCGAGGCATCTATAATAAAGTGAAATAGCAGTATGTAGAATAGTAAAGCAACAGATAGAGTACCGACGTCCATTGTTCCAAATACAAATTAAAGTACCCAAAATCCTGCAAGAGAGAAAAACGCTAATCATGTGAGGAGTGTGATATGTCCAAAATATAAAAATACCATTAGACCATATCAATAAACCAGCAACATAGACCAGCATCGCTATTTTTGAAGGCAGAGTGATAAACATTAATCATTTTTTTTCAAAAGAGAAAAAGCGTTGTTTTGAATATATTATATGAAGTAAAACAGTCCATGAAAAACGTTGTTTTACAGACACACGAATCCTGTAAAAAGTCTCTAGCATCAATTCATCATCCAACAAGCCACAAAGAAATTTCTCCAACAACACTTTATTCCGAAAAATTCAATGTTACTGCAAAGTATATGAATCCACACTTACTACTCCAATTGATGGAGTATTTATACAAAAAATCATACAAAATATCTCATAAAAAATTGAGATATTATCTAGGATAACTAATAAGTATTTTACAACAATATAGAGACAGATGGTCTCATAGATAAGAAAAATGATAACTGATGTTGTGCTGTTTCCTTCTTTTAAGAATGTGCTGGAGGTAGGACCTATATCTTGGCTTGTTGCTGTCCTCTTCAGTAATTATATGTTAATTATTTCGTTTCACTGATACTCTTTAACTGCTCTGATACTCTTTGACCTTTGTTCATCCTTTTATCCTTTTTATCATGATATACTATGGTAAATAGGAAAAAATTTATGTAAGCATAATTTTTTACAAAATTTCCATCATTTCTTCTCACCATTGAAATTCTGGCACTCTGGTCCTTTGCAAATTTCTTAGTGTTTCATCAGCCTCAGTATATCTGAAGAAATTAGGCTGATTTGGGAACAAATGATTTACTTCATGCTCAAGATAAAATAAATTATCCAATCTGTCATGAAGGCTTTTCCCTGTAGGCAATGCTGCTGTTGATGAACTGGTTGAAGAACTAGCTTGATTATTAGCATACTTGTCCAATTTTTCAACATAACTATCAAGGTCCATTAGCTTATCTTCTGCAACTATAGGACTGGGAAATCCTCTATTTAACAAAATATTCAATCTTTCTCTGAAGGCAATGATTTCTTCTTGCATATCTGAGCACCTTCGTTCTAAATTCTGTACCAGAGTTCTTTTAGTAAAAACTCTCTTTATTTCCAGAATTATTCCGGTCCTGTCCTGAATACCAATTTCTGCAAGTTGATTCTTAGTCTGAGTATTCCAAAAATGTATAAGTCTATTGGCCTCTTCTGGCATATTTCCCAACTCTTGTCTTGATCTCTCAATCTCATCCAGAGCCAATTTAACTAAGTTATTCTGTTCATCCATTATTTGAATTAAGGACCAAACATCCTTTATTGATTGAATGATATTATCCCAAAGAATATCATTTATTTCTTTTAAAGTTTTCTCCAATGTGAGTTCCTTTTCCAATGCTTTGACTGTTTTTTCTAATTTGTTCACTTCTCTTGTTTTATCAACAACACTCATTTTTGAAAGATCATATTTATGTTCTAGAGTGGCAATTGTTCCTTTGTTTTGTGAAGCTCTATGGCCTGAAGTTTCATATCTTCCATTGACTTTGTTAATTCATCAGTGTTCAAATTTGCAGTGTTGCTCTGTGACAATTCTGCTGGCTGACCTGTTGTTGTTGTACCTGTCACGACTCCTGCTGTAGATACTGGAATATTTTCCTGCTTATCTTTTAATGCATTCTCAAGCTCTTTTTCAGTTGCAGTAAGTTGCTCATTCAATTTCAAGAGAAAATCCATTAGTTCTTCCTCATAATTCTATTTGATGATTTCTGCAGTCTGTGGATGTCTTGAGGCCGGTAACTTTAATTGTTTTCTCAGAGCTGCAATATCATCATCTTTTCTCTTGATCAAAGCTTCAATAACTTTCACATCTTTAGGATTATGACCCAAACCAATGATTATTTCCTCTAAAGTTTTGATTCTATTATCCTTAGCCTGGGAGGAGGCTTTTTCAAGCTGCAACTGTGTATTAGTATTATCCAAAGAATCCTACAACTTATGGGTCATCATTGATTTATCCATCAGACTAGAATAAATCATCTCACCTGTTTGCTTGTGTAGCTCAATTTGATCTAAAGGATGGATATCATTTGATAAGACTTGAAAATTATTCCTAACGTAATCTGCAGCTGTCTGAGGCTGCTGCACCTTGGGCTCGAAATGGCTCATTAACATCTTACCCTGTTGGATGTCATAAGCTGACATCAATATTTCTTGATTTTTCAGAGCCATCTTCAAAAATTGGCTGTACACTTGAAGTATAAGTGGATCGTTCCTGGCATTTATATTGATGAATGTTCTTTTGATGTCCCAGGTAGTTTTTACTCGAGGTTTGAAAGAAGATATTTCTGCACTTTGTTGCCTCTGTATTTCCTGTTTTTGAAAATTAGTGGATGTCCCACTACCTGTACCTATTTGATGTATGTCTTCTCTTCCCTGGCTGTCAGGGATTTCCTGAAATTCTTCATCTTCTGGAAGGGGAGTTAATTTCTGCCTTTTAACATCTTGCTGTTCAGAAGAGCCACCAATAGGAGTAGTTGTTTCAGCCTCTCTCTTTTTTCCCTTTTCTATATTCAGAGGTGTTTGTAAAATAGAAATTTCTGGCTCACTGATCTGAGTAGGAGGAATTTGTCCTTGACCTTGTTCTTTAGAAGTCTTCGGTTGCTCTGTCATTATGAATTTTTCAATTATTTGTATATCAAGCTCGTTTTCTTTTCCTTTAGATTATACTGCTACTGTACTAATCTCCTGCAAATTTTGTTGTAAATTCCTGGCTGAAGAAGATCCCTGCACCTATCCAAAAGATTCTAGGTCAAGTATCTTTTCAAGATCTTTCATTACATTTTCAACATTGACCTGCTCACTATCTTTTTCAACCAATGTCCCTTTTGTCAATTCATCCATATTAGCATATTGTTCTATTTATGGGATTCTTTGATGGATGTATGGTGACAGTTTATTTTTCATTCTTCTATCACAGATAAAGTTGTTTGGATCATAAGGCACCCAGTAGAAACTCTTTTGTAGTCTGAGATAGTGTTCTAAAATCCTTTCGGCTTCCTTTCCAGCTTCCCTAGAGTTACAAATGAAGGGACCTAATTGGCTCTTGATCCTGAGTTGAGCCTTTTTCTTTGCATTGCAAAAATGAATTATAAATTAATTATTCATCTGCCTGAAATATTCTAATGAAAAGAGTCTCATTAGGACATACTTGGGCAGTTTGAATGGGCATAATTCACATCCATATATCCTGATCTTTGTGTATTTTTGATATAGGTACCAGTCACCTATATTGTACTGCTTTGAGAGCTGAAGGATTTTCTTGATTTCATTGTTAATTCTAGGAGGAGAGACTCCTATCAACAAGGTAGTTGTAGGATGAACAAAAAGGTCGAAAAACTCATTATAGGAATAAGGAGAATCAGAGGAATTGTGAGTAATGGCAGACCAAAAGATGACTGACCTAGGATTCCCTTTGGCATCAAGTTTCTTAACATAAAAGGGAAATTTTCTGACTGAAATTAAATCATGAGATGATATATGACAGAAGAATACTTAAATACTCTCTCATTCTCAAATCTCATGAACTGATCATGGATTTTGTCAGCAATATAAGATGCAAAATCGTACTTGACAGCAGGAGGTTGTCCAGGGGTAAAAATGGATAACTGATCAACATACTCACTAGTATTGAAGCCCATTATGGGAGATATCATGTTTAAAATAAGTCTACCCTCATGAGTAAAGAAAGTATAACCATAAGGGGGAGGGTTTTTAGGCTGATGCTCTGGTAACATGAAGGTTTGGCATAGGAGGTTTAACTCTTCATGGGATAAATTAATAGATTTCTCAAGTAATTCAGCCATGGACAGGGGAGTGAGAGCTTGACCAGGTTGGAATTGTAGCATTTCATTTATGGATTGAGCAGTTATTGGGAAAAGGACATTTTGAATTGGGGATAAAACTTCTCGTTGGTTGGGATCATAATTTTCGTAGCAATAATGGATTAACTCAGGAAAAATATCGACTGAGGGGAGAAGGTACATAGGAAGATTTGATTCCCAAAGTCCAAATATGTCATAACCATTCAAATAATTGTCTCTGCAGCGGCAAAATATTTGAAGAGGATTCTCACTGAGACGCAAGTCCTTAATTTGAAAATCCATATCGGCTAAAGGAAAATAATCCAAGTCCTTGTGAGGAGCATTGATGGGCACGACATTCAGAGCTACAGGAACTTCCATTTCTGGTTCTTGTGGATTCAGAAATGGAATTTCAGGGTTTTTGTGGAAAAGGGGCACAATTACCAGTTTTGGGAATATAATTGGAGTTCTGGGAACGAAAAATACCAAACTAAATTTCTTTTCAGACCTTAGTGCAGAATTAAAACTAAAACTAGGATTTTTTACAGAGTTTAGCGGGGAATTGGAATAAATACCTGTTTACGGGAAATGAAACGTGTTTAAACAGGCGCTGGTTATGACAGAAGAACCCTGAAATACTCGGCTTCAATTCTCTTCAGCAAGGTAATGGTCAGCAAGCGTTAATAGTTGGTTTTTGAATTTTGTTGCATGGAAGACTAGCTAGTGCATGGAACAATGAAAATGATGCAGACACAATTTGTTTTATTTACAAAGTCAAAAGGGTGGCAGGTTTTGATTGATGAAATCATCATGTATGATGGTTTCGTCACAGAGGGATAGGAGTGGATCTTTGTTTGGGCCGCTCGCGTAGTGGAAATCTGGACCCGAAAAAAATTAGGGCGAATTTGATAAGAAATTCACGTCACAACTCTCCCTCCGTACGCCAGCCCAACTTCGGACCCGAAAAATATTAGGGCGGAATTCATTTGGTTTTCGCGTCAAAAAATTGGCCGACGTCAGCAGGCTATTTTGGAACACGAATTTGGTTTGAATTATGGTTTATCGCCGTTTGAAGTCTGGCGGGCTCGACTTAAGAACAATTTTGTTTGATCCCATCTTATAAAATTTGTGTTGTTTTTCTTTGATAATACACATATTTATAATAAATCATGGGAATACCACACTAAACATGTGGAAAAGTTATATAAATAATTATTGAGAACAATCATTTTTATGTAAAAATATCAAAATGTGCTTTTGGGAAATAAGAATTTGAGTATTTGGTTCATATTGTTTTAAAGGAAGGAGTGAACTTGGAGCGTCAAAAGATGCAAGCTATTACAAAATGACCTATTCCTAAGAAAATCAAGGTTCTTAGAAGATTTTTTAGACTTACATGATATTATTGATCATTTGTTAAGAATTATGCATGCATTTCAAGTCCACTCACATATCTCTTGAAGAAAATATCATTTATATGGAATGATGAGGCTTCTTTGGCATTCTCTCTTTTAATGGATGCCATGTCTTCTACACCAACATCGGTTGCACCTACTTTTGGTAAAACATTCATAGTAGAGTGTGAGGCACTAGGACAAGGAATTTACGTAACATTAGCACAATAAGGGATATCATTGGCTTTTAAAAGCAAGGAATTCAAAGAAAATATTTGGTGAAATCTACGTATGAAAAATAAATGGAAGCAATATTACATGCAATAAAAAATTGGGATAGTATATCACTGGGAGGTACTTTAAAGTCAAGATATACCATGATAGCATAAATTATTTTTTTAAGCTATGGATTTCATTGGAAGATTAACAAAAATGAGAAGAAAAAATGCAACGTTTTAATTTTGATATAATCTGCAAAAAGGGTAAGGAAAATTTAGTACATGATGCTCTTTCTAAAATAGAAGAGGCCTCAAATTTATATCCAATTACATTTTCTATTCTTAGGTGGCTAGAAGAAGCTTTCCATAATGGAAAAATCACAATAGTACTAAACAAAAACTAAAATTTATAAAGGATGGGATGAACTCTATGGAGCATTGGGAGTGAAAGAGAGATATACTTTCATGCAAATGTAGAATATTTTTATGCACGCAAGCATATTTGAATAAAAAAATATTAAGGGAGTCCCATGTCTCTCTAATGGTAGGACGTGGGGTTCCTTAAAACATCTCAAAGGATCAAAAAATATATTTTTGGAAGGAATGAAGAAATATATTGTTAGGTCCCTATATCACTAGTATAGTCCCTTATTATTGTTAGTGTAGACCCCTTATTGTTATTATTGTACCCTTGTAACCCCCATTTTGATATTATTGTGCCCTTAAATTATTATTGTTAGGTCGGCTAGGATTACATTGTGGCCCACTAGGATTACATTATGACCCCATGGACTCCTATATATAGAAAGGAGGTTTTGTGAATTGTATCATCCAAGAATTTTTCATTTATGTAATGTATTGGAGGTTTTCCCCTTGAAGTGGCTCATTTATAAGGCGTTTATATCTCTTTTCTTCTCTTTTTGGAGCTGGTTACACAACATTTGGTATCAGAGCTTTGGATTCTAGGGTTTCGCTGCTCCAAACAGGTCAACGTGTAATTTTCGCTATAAATTTTTTTCTACGAAGCTTCAGAAGCTGAAATTTTTAGGGTGCGAAGCTGAAATCCTGAGGAAGTGTGTCTAAAAATTTCAGATCTTGGTTCGCAATATTTTCGGAGATATGATCTGTGGACTTTAGGTCTTTTTTCAGGATCCTAAACAGGTCATCGTGGAATTTGCGCTATAAATTGTTTTCTACGAAGGTTCAGAATCTGAAATTCATATGGTACGAAGCTGAAATCCTGAGGAAATTATTCAAACAATTTCAGAGCTTTGTTCACAATATTTTTGGAGATATGATCTACGGAAGGTAGTGCTTTTTTAGGCTCCTGAATTTCATCTCAAAGAGGTGATCGTGAGAAAAGTTCAATAACTCTCTCTCTCTGTGCATCGGATTGGAGTGCCATAAAATGTGGTCACAAGTACACGGGCTGTAGTTTCTTGGCTATCAATTTCAGAGACAAAGGACGAAACAGTGACACGTGGCAAGTCCTACAAGTTCACTCTATTGAACCAGTCCAGAATTAGGTCATTGTGGGAGATTGGACACAACTTTGTCTTGGAGAATCCAAATTAGATAAGACCTGTGGCATTTGAAAGAAGCTTCAAGGTGCTACTACAGGGCTGAATTTCAGATATTGAATATTTTCAATTACATAGATAATTCAATTTCAATATAGAGCTCCTCAAAAGCAAGTAAAAGGTGTGTATTTTTTTTCCGAATTGCATAAATCTTGTTTGAAGAATCAAGTTGAATTGATTCCAAGGGCATATTTTAGAATAGATATTAGTATTGGATTCTAAAATGGCCCTTAAAAATAATTCAACTCCAACTAAACCTTTAGAAGGCTCTACTGTGATTCATAAAGACGAAGAATGGCAACATGACATATCAAAATTACAAGAGCAAGTGCAACAAATTTTGCTCTCGCAAAGAACAACAAAAAATGAAATGGAAGTTTTGAAGAAAGGCATGGAAACTAAGATGAATGGTTTGGAAGCTAAGATGGATGGCATGGAAGTGGGCATGGAAGCTAAGATGGATGACGTGAAAGACAACATGGAAAACATGAAGAATGATCTAAAAGCATACATGGAAGGCTTGATGACAAGCTTAAAACAAGAAACGATTCCTAATGGAGGAAATATAGTAGAAGAACCTCATGATGAGAACAAAATAAATGTTAATCGTGATTTCATAACCTCTAATGTTGGCGGGAAGAACCACCATATTCCAAAAATGGATATGAGGATGTTTGATGGAAAGGATCCTGTAACATGGATACTACAGATGGAGCAATATTTTTATCTCCATAACGTGCAAAACACACAAAAGGTACGCATTGCAACTTTACATTAGAACAAAATACATTTGTATGGTATCGATGGCTTTGCTCCCGTAAAAAAATTGTCACTTGGTCAATTTTTACGGAGGAAATGATAGCACATTATGAGGATACAAAGAGCAACACCTTCTTTAGCCAATTGATAAATCTCAAACAAAAGGGTTTAGTGGGGCAGCACATTGAGGACTTCCAAAATTGAATATAAGGGTAACTGATATTCTAGAGGAACACAGGATTGATCTCTTCATAGGTACTCTAAAGGATAACATCCAACATGAAGTTCGTGTTTTGGAACCTGATTCATTGGAGAAGGCATTCAGGTTGGCAAGAAATGTTGAATGTAAAATTATGGCGACAAGGAAGCCTACCACTCAATTCTATAAAGAAGGAAGTGTTGCTACGCCTAGATTTCCACAACCTACAAGGTTGACACCACAAAAATTGGAAGAAAAAAGAGCAAAAGGGCTTTGCTACAGTTGTGATAGCAAATACACTAAAGGTCATAATTGTGCTGAAAAAAATTTATTTTACATAGATTGTGAAGAAGAAGAAGAAAATGAAAAAGAAGAGGATATACACTAGGAACCAACCATAGAAGAGGAAGAAATGAATCCTACCATATCATGTAATGCACTGGCAGGAATTACCACTCCTCAAACTCTCAATATAGCAGGACAGATCAAGAAGAAAAAGGTAATAGTGTTGATTGATTCAGGTAGCACCCATAATTTTATTCATTATAAGGTAGCTAAGGAATTAAATTTTTTCCTATACCCAGCACCAGAATGCCAAGTGATGGTTGCAAATGGAGGAACTACAAATTGCTCTGGGAAATTCCATAATATCAAGCTAACCATGGGGGAATATGTATTGACTAGTCCAATGCTTGCCATTCCTATGGGAGGTGCTGATGTTGTACTAGGAGTACAATGGTTACAATATTTGGGGACGGTAGCTTTTAATTTTCAAGAACTTTTCTTGAAATTTATTTCAAAGGAAAGGAAGTTCAATTACGAGGTATTGTAGGGAAGCCAGGAAGGATAATAAGCTCTAATTTGATGACAAAGCTTCTAAATAAAGAACAACGAGGCGTAATTGCACAATTATGCTCACTAGAAGTTCCAACATCAAAATCATTTATTCCTGCAGATCTCCAACAAGTATTGGACAATCATTCCAAGGTGTTTGAAAATCCCAAAGGACTCACACCTATTCGTGATCATGATCATGCTATTCATTTGATTCCAGGAAGTTTTCCTCCAAACATCAGGCCTTATAGATATCCTTACATCCAAAAGAGTGAAATTGAACGTATGATTGCAGAAATGTTAGAGGCGAGTATAATTAAACCTAGTCAAAGTTCTTTCTCTGCTCCGGTAGTATTGGTACACAAGAAGGATGGATCATGGCGAATGTGTCCGGATAATAGGGAGCTCAATAAGCTCACCATTAAAGATAAATTTCCCATTCCTGTGATTGATGAATTATTGGATGAATTACATGGAGCAATTTATTTTACCAAGTTGGATCTTCATTAAGGATATCATCAAATTAGAATGAAGACTGAAGATATTCCAAAAACAGCATTTCGAACTCATGAGGGTCATTATGAATTTTTGGTCATGCCTTTTGGCCTTACCAATGCACCTTCTACATTTCAAGGGTTGATGAATTCCATTTTCAAACCCTTCCTTACAAAATTTGTGCTAATATTTTTTGATGATATACTAATCTACAGCAGGTCTTGGAAGGATCATGTTGAACATGTTGACAGGGTGCTCAAACTATTGTAGGAGAAAAAATTATATGCAAAAACATCCAAATGTTTCTTTGGAGTACAAGAGGTGGAATATCTGGGTCATATTGTATCTCACGAGGGTGTTAAAGTAGACCCTAAAAAAATTAAAGCCATTAAGGAATGGAAAGTCCCCACAACCATAAAGCAGTTGCGAGGATTTCTCGGGTTAACAGGGTATTATCGCAAGTTTGTTAAGAATTATGGGAGAATAGCGGCACCTCTAACAACATTATTGAAGAAAGATGCATTTTCATGGACTCCTGAAGCAACTAAGGCCTTTGAACATCTTAAAGAGGCAATGTGCCTAGCACCGGTCTTAGCTACGCCAGACTTCACAAAAACTTTTATTGTGGAATGTGATGCCTCAGGAAATGGAATTGGTGCAGTTTTAATGCAGGAAGGAAGACCCATTTCTTTTGAAAGTCGTCCAATCAAGGGAAATTATTTACAGAAACCTATTTATGAGAAGGAAATGTTAGCAATACTACATGCACTAAAGAAATGGCGAACTTACCTAATGGGAAGACACTTCAAGGTAAAAACTGATCATGATAGTCTTAAACATTTTTTGGAAAAAAGACTATCTTCAGAAGAGCAGCAAAAATGGGCCACAAAGATGTTGGGTTATGACTTTGAAATAATCTACAAAAAAGGAAAGCTTAATGTTGTTGTAGATGCACTCTCAAGAAAGAATGAATACATGGAAGCATTGCTTTGTGCCATTTCTATTATCCAACCAGATTGGATAACCGAAGCAAGAGATGAATGGAAGAAGGAAAAAGATGTATGGACACTCATTCAAAAGTTGCAGCAAGATCCTAGTACATATGATACATTTAGTTGGAAAAATTTCATATTGTTTTAAAGGAAGGAGTGAAGTTGGAGCCTCAAAAGATGCAAGCTATTAAAAAATGACCTATTCCTAAGAAAATCAAGGTTCTTAGAAGATTTTTAGACTTACATGATATTATTGATAATTTGTTAAGAATTATGCATTCATTTGAAGTCCACTCACATATCTCTTGAAGAAAATATCATTTATATGGAATGATGAGGCTACTTTGGCATTCTCTCTTTTAATGGATGCCATGTCTTCTACACCAACATGGGTTGCACCTACTTTTGGTAAAACATTCATAGTAGAGTGTGAGGCACTAGGACAAGGAATTTACGTAACATTAACACAATAAGGGATATCATTGGCTTTTAAAAGCAAGGAATTCAAAGAAAATATTTGGTGAAATCTGCGTATGAAAAATAAATGGAAGCAATATTACATGCAATAAAAAATGGGGATAGTATATCACTGGGAGGTACTTTAAAGTCAAGATATACCATGATAGCATAAAGTATTTTTTGAAGCTATGGATTTCATTGGAAGATTAACAAAATGAGGAGAAAAAATGCAAAGTTTTAATTTTGAGATAATCTGCAAAAAGGGTAAGGAAAATTTAGTACATGATGCTCTTTCTAAAATAGAAGAGGCCTCAAATTTATATCCAATTACATTTCCTATTCCTAGGTGGCTAGAAGAAGCTTGCCATAATGGAAAAATGACAATAGTACTAAACAAAAACTAAAATTTATAAAGGATGGGATGAACTCTATTGAGCATTGGGAGTGAAAGAGATATATACTTTGGTGCAAATGTAGAATATTTTTATGCACACAAGCATATTTGAATAAACAAATATTAAGGGAGTCCCATGTCTCTCTGATGGTAGGACGCAGGGTTCCTTAAAACATCTCAAAGGATCAAAAATATATTTTTGGAAGGAATGAAGAAAGATATTCAAAATTTTGTAAGAGAAGGTCAGGTTTGCATAATAAATAAAAGAGATATAGTAAAATCTCTAGGGTTACTTCAACCATTCCACATACATATTCAAAGACTAGAAGATATATCAATAGACTTTATTACAGGGTTACTGAAATATAAAGGTAAGTATTACATTTTTGTGGTCATTTATATAGACAATTTTTGTAGATTTTTTTTGTAGAGCTCAAAGTACATAAACAACAAGCCAAGTGGCAGAAGTGTCTGTGAAAGAAATTCATAGTCTTCATGGTTTTCCTAAAGTAATAGTAACAAGAAAATTTTGGAAATAATTATTTAATATGAGTGGAGAAACATTAGCTGCCATGAGTTCTACATATCAAACACAATCAAATGGTCAAACAAAAATAGTTAACAAATTTTGTTAAGGTTATCTACAATGTTACTCTTTAGAAAATAAATATTAGTGGATGAAGTGGGTTCCTCAAGGAAGAATGGTAATATGATACTATCATACTACCTATCACACATCTACTAAAATTTCCCCATTTAAGGCCCTTTATGGATGTCCAACTCCTAGTATCTCATACTTTTTGCAAGATAAGTCCAAAGTATAGGAAACAGAGTCACATATGGAAAATACTAAAGAAAATTTGAAAATTATTATGGAAAACATTCAAATGACATGAAACATGATAAAACAACAAGGGGAACAACATTGAAGTGAAAGATAATTTGAGGAGGGTAATTGGGTATTTTTTAGATTATAGCATTATAAGCAATCTTCATTCAAGAAAAAGAAGAATAAAGAATTAGCTCAAAAATGCAATGTGGAAAAATTCGAAGCCGGGATTAAATCGGCAAGGGTCCAAAAGTTGAAATACTCGATAAAGTCGAGAGTTTTCTGAAAAAGTCGGCAAAAATTCAGCAAAACTAAAAAAATACAAAAATATTCATTTTTGGAAAAAATCCTGATTTTTTCAAAAAAAAATTAAAAATTATTAAAGAAACTACCTCACTCAAGAATTTTTTCGAAAAATTCGGCAAAAATTCGGGACTTCGAGGATAAAAATGGCGACTTTTTCAGGGATGAAAAAGTCGACAAATAGTCGGCCAATAAAGTCAGCTCTGGGAAAAATTCGGGAATTTTTCAAAAAGTTGGGACTTTTTGCCGACTTTTTCCACATTGCAAAATTGTTATGGCCCTAAATAATTATTCATAGGATTGCACAAGTGGTATAGAAGTTATATTTTCCTTCTTCTTGCATTCATAAGGTTTTTCATGTATCTTGCCTAAAAAATGTTTTGGGAAAAAATATGCCAATGTAAATAGAACTTCCAAAATTAGATGAAGAATGAAATTTGATTCTTGAACCACAAAAAGTTATAGATAAAAATTATGTATCTCTTTGACATATAACCATTATGAAGTACCTAATCAAGTGGAAGAATATTCCTCTAGAAGAAGGTACATGGTAAAATGATCAATTCGTGATGAAATACCCACGGCTAAAGGGTTCGTTTGAAGTTTTGACAAAGGTTTTGTTATATGTTTTATATAACGCGCGATAGAATAGTTTTATTGTTTGTTAAGGTCCCACACAGTGATCAAATTTGAAGGGCGGGTCCGAATTTCAATTAGAAGGGCATATATCTATGTCGCCCTTCCATAATGAAAAGCTTTAAAAAAAAAACTTTTCAATTGACCACAATAAATTATTTTTACATTTCATTTTCAGAAAGACAAAACCATCAATCTTTATATTAATAAAGGACTGTTACATATACAACAATGAAGAAGGCTCCATCTTTCATTGCTTAAATATCTCATTGGCAATGTCAACATAAGTCTTGAAGACACTATTATAAGAGTTTGGATACATACCACAGGGATATAGGAGATTCTTATGTGTCAGATTGTGTAATGCAATTTTGACTTTGTCTCACAAGGAGCAGTAGCATGGAGGTCTGGATTTTTCTTATAGAACTTTATTATTATTATTTGAAACGTTGTTTATAGATATGAATACAACAATGAAATTATGAGCATGGTGGACAATCAGTCAAGCTCATGATGCCAAACCATGATGATGTAAGTTTGGAATTTAACATTTTTACATGTTAAAGACAAATAGTCAAAATCACTAACAACTTAGTATGCCATAATTAATAATCATTCCCTGTTCACTTTTGTTAATAGGTTTATGTCACATGATGATGCAGGGGCATTAGGCACTAGCCAGAAATGTAGGAGGTTTTGTCCACATGTTGTGGCTAGGAGGGTTCGAAAACATTTGAGCTGTAACAGCTAGGTGTCAATACCTCAGCTGACTGTATTACTTAGACTAGTTAGAGTTGTAGGAGTCGAACAGTTTCAGTTAGTTGAATTATTATAATTAGACCTTTTGATTTCTAGAACGGTCCTCTAAGAGGAACCGAAGAGCCATATGTTATGTATATAAATTGTAATTCCTCGGATGAATAAAAGTAGAGAGGGAAGAGGAGAGTAGAGAGGGGATTTCTGCAATAAACCTCTGTGTGTGAACAATTGTTTCCAGTTAAATGATTTCCAAGCTTAGTTGCCATTGAATTATCTCGAACTGCTAATTGCGAAGAATTGTTTAACTGTGAGGCGATTGGGTACTGATAATTCCATTCTTCTGTCTTTGAATTCCCGTAAATTGTTGGATAACCCTGTGAACTCACCCCACCCGAAGGTGAGGTCTGTGTAGAGAACCGGGGTCGTGAACACTGTTCAAATATAAAAATCCCACTTAATAAAGAGACAAAATTGTTGTGCTTTCGGAACCTGACCCGAGGATTGGACATGAGTTAACAAAAAAAAGGATAGCGGAACCAGACTTGCACCCGTGGTCAAGCCCTCTACCAAAACCACGAGCGGAATCACAAAAGCGGGTTGCCCATATCGCACCGCTTTTGCGGAGTAGGCGGTATTTCCTATTCGCAAGCGATTCCATAGGGAATGCGACACATGGCAAAGTGACCCCGGAAAACAACCGTTTAACCCACGCCATCGCACGTTAAAGCCCGACGTTGGAAGCCGAGCGAAATTGCCAAGAGTCGTTGATTTGGAGAAGGGCCATCGGACGGTGGTCGCACGTTGAACTTGCCAGGAGGTTAACTAAGGTGTGCGGAGGATAGCCAGGTACGATACGAGTGTTTGATTGGTTATTGATATATATAGGTGGGGCCGGAGTATAATGAAATTGTTTAATTAAACGATTGGCGGATAATTAGCATAAGTCTGGAGCGTGATTGTTGTAAGGCTGGGTGGTGAAATATAGAGTCGAAAGTTCATTACAAGTTATTTATTTAAAAAGAAACGTGGAGTATAAATACAAAGTGTTGAAAGTTAAACATTGGTTATAAGGATTGGAGATAATATAAAGTCGGGAATATAGATTAAAGTCCAACCATTGTGGATAGTATTTATTTATCAAATTCTACGAATTTGATAAATAAACCCGAAGAAAGAAGAAGTCAATTAAGACTCAGGCTGGAGGAAAAGAACGGGGTAAACCAAGGGAAAATGCTGACAGAGCGATTGTAGACACACCAACTCTCCTTAGGGGTCCAATGTCAGTTTTGTTGTGTCACACGATGATCTCTCTTCTCTGGCATTTACTTGTATTGAAGATCACTATTCTAGGAATAAGGAGTTATTTTCTCCAAAAATAACCTAGCCAAACATTGACAATGCATCAAGGATATCTTTCTATGCTTCATAAGCACATTTGTTCTACTTCTAAATCATGTCTTGGAAGTGGTTGTTTTGCTGGAAATTATTCACCAGTTGGTTTCATACCAAAGTCTTTTTCACATTTTCAGCATCCAATACATAAAAAAGATAATGGTTTAAAACAACATAAATATTTGAAATTTTGCAAGAATTGTCTGGCACACTTTGAATATGAATTTTGAAGTCGAGTGCATGATGCTGTATAGGATCAAGTGTCATTTTGAATACCAAATGTTTCACAAGAAACTTCTCACCATGCTACCCTGCAGTAAGGATTAAATGACAATATTGCATCAACTATTTCCATAATAAAAGTGCACCTCAGCCATAAGACTAAACAACTAGAAATGTTGTAGATCTAACAAGACCGCACAATCAAATGTATTCCTGAGCATATAATGCGTGAAAAATTAAAAGATTTTGCCTCATGCATGAAGCACTTCAATTCAATTCTTTAGATGCACTAAGAACCTAAGCCATAGTAAAAGGAAAACCAACCTACTTGGCCCCAATATTTTCAACTGGGTCCTCTAATTCAACCAATAAAAACTACCTTCTCTCTATCGCGTAATCTCAGAGTCCCTCTTCTGCTTGAGCGATTAAAGGAAATGGGTGAAAAAACTGAAAGAGAAGACAATTGTCTGCCATAATTATCAAACATTGCACCCAACTTCTTCCCCTTTCCATTATTACCCAATGAGGTAGATGTGGCAATTGTTGTCATACTGCCCAAAGCAGAGGCCATATTCTCTTATGCTGAATATAGAATTACAAGATCTTCATATTAGTATGAACCTTAAAAAACATGACTCCCATTGCTAAAACCCACTTTTAAGTTGTAACAGGCAAACTAAACAACTATCGCAACTTTTGGCAACTTCTGGAGCATTAAAAGAGAAACAACCAAAGAGAAATACAACCAAAATCTTCATTTTAATGATACCGGACTATATATTTGCATTACGATAATAGAAAGAAATCACGACTATATTAAGGCCACCACAAAACAATCTTTAACCAGTGTCTCTCGCAGCCTTCAGGTTGCCATGCTAGAGGTTGCATATTTTTAATTTAAATTCCAGACCTCTCGTGCCCATCTATGAATGCATCCAATGGGATATCTACATCAAATGCTCCTTTATATCCCCAAAAACAAATTCCCTACTACAAGAGCACCAATATTGATGGATCACCCCACACCATCCCACCCACTAGAAACGGTGAAAAAGGAAACCCGAGAAACCTTCTGAAATATCTCAAGATGAATATATGGGTGGTTCTTATGAATCAACCAACCATTCAGAACATGCTCATCAATCCAAACCATGAGTATTATGTGACAATATTCAAGCAAGCACTGAATCGGATTTCTGAAGCTATGTTAGAGAAACCCTAAACTCTCACTGAAAATAGGTGAAATGTGGCACCACTCAGAGATTGAAATGTGCCAATTGGTACAAGTGGTAGACAATTGGCATGCTCAAACAACAAGGTGATGCAGGAATGACATGAGGGAGAAAATATCAGAAAAGCCCCAAATCTGGAGAACTAAAGCTCATGACCAACCTGAGATTGACAACTTTACATGATGTAACCTATCAAATCGTAAATGGAGAAATCATAGTAACAATAAAGTAACCTATGTAACAATAAATTTGGATTCATCTTGGGAGTGGTAATGGGAGAAATCATAGTGAACAACAGGAAACATGTAGAGTTTCTTACAATCAAATAGATGAAAAAACACATACAAAAAACCTAGATAATAATCATGAACAAGCTTAATATTGAATTATGAACTGTAAAGGAACTTACAAAATGTGACATTACGAACTTGGTCAAGCGCACAAGCAAAAATATCCTGGACATGACCCTGGTTGACAAGCTATATTGCTCATGATGCAAGAGGATTTGTACCTGCACTGCCAAGTCAATCAAAATCCATCATTATCTATACAATAAATACAAGTAATTGATGTAGTATTTTTTACTCTCAGATGCATTCTTATGATAATGTTAGAACATATGTTGAAAATGTCAAAACATACCTGAATAAGCTCCTCTTCGTTTCAAGAACAATTTATTGGAGTCGCATGAACTTGGAACAAGCCTCCCCAAATCCGAAAAAGTAGTAACTAAGTCAATGTGACTTTGTTTATCTTGTTGGATGAAAAGGAGGATTAGCTCAAGTCAATCAAATTCCCAATAAATTCTATTCTCTATAATAATTGCTCAGTAGGTGGAAGCTCTTATGGCCCCTTCCCCCCCCCCCCCCCCCTCACATCACTCTCAATTCCCCAATACCCAATCTATATTTCATTTTTTACTTTCATGAGCATAAAAAAATATTCAATAACTAATAAAAAAACAATTCAACAAAAAGTACGCAAGGAAACATTGCAATTAATGCTTGACATAAAAATAGTATGATAAATGAGTTTTTATATAACGCAAAAAACGTTCCAAGTGTGAAACAGCATTGTGTATAATAATGTCTTTGTTCTTAGATTTAATTTTCTTTACATTTCTAAAGCTCCTAATTACCTCCTCAATATCATCATGCTCTGCTCTGTTTTATTCCTTTCGACATATTATCTGATGACTGATTGTGATCTGCGTCCATGCGATCTCATCAGGTGATGGGAATTTTATTACTAAAAGCAGATCATATTAAATTTTGGTAATCAGGTTTTAAATATGTGAACTGATTTGGTAATATTAATAAACAAAATTGTAATGAGATTATTTACCTGAGTGCACGGTTATGTAATACGACCTGATTGCGTGTGATCTGATGTCACGGTCTCATCCGGTAATGAGCATATAATAAAAACAGATAATATTAAATTTTAATTGTCAGTTTTTAAATATCATTGAACTAGTTCGGTAATATTAATAAAAAAAATTGCAATGAGATTATTTACCTGGTGCACCAGTTGTCGACACTGACCTAGTTGCGTAGTCACGATGTCTGGTCTCATCCAGTGACGGGGCATCGCCTACAAAAGCAGATAATATTAAATTTTAATTGTCAGTTTTTAAATATCATTGAACTAGTTCAGTAATATTAATAAAAAAAATTGCAATGAGATTATTTACCTGGTGCACCAGTTGTCGTCGTTGGGATTGTTGTCCTGTCTTCCTCTCTGGTGGTAAGATCCTCAAGGGAAACATTCTCCGTCATTTAAACAAAAAACGTTATAAGGACAACCATCAAGGTATAATTAGAAAAAATTATAAGTGGAAATTAATTACCGTCACGGCCCTCACTGATAGCAGCATTGTCGGCCTGGTCCCCACTACAATGATCAGGTTGCACGAGAGGATCATCTACATCTGGCTCTAAAACTGGGTTATTTACCTCGTCGGTAGTGTTGCTCCCCTGATTTAAACAAAGGTGTTAGACATTAAATTTATGGACGAAAACAAAAATATTGAAAGGTTAATGTTTTACCTTATCAGGCATTGTAGATCTTGGGACCTGCCCCAAGCTTCTGCGACGTTCAACTACAGCTTGATAGCCAAAACGGAAAGCAATATTTTTATCTTCCTCTGTAGTTATTGTTCCAAAGTCATCACCCTACATTATATATGATTTTGTATTTTTAATCATATCTGATAGGATTACAAAAACGTTGGAAGGCGATACAATTAATTATAAGATGTTTAGCTACTTAATTACAATTCTTGCAGCTAATTTCAAGTAGCCACCCTGGCCGAGCTTGTGATGGCCCTTTTTCTCTATCCTAGCTTTGGTTGCCTTTGAGGTGTCAGGCAACCTAGCATCAAAAGATTGAAGTCAGATATGGCGTAGCACACTTTTATTTTAGACATAAAGAAAATTAAAGCTATTGAATTAAAGTTGTAATTTACCTTGCGGGTCCAGTTGGCATTTTTCCTTCTTTCTTTGCCATTTTCTCTTTTCCGTCATGGATGAGTGCTCTCCACTCACTCTCTGAAACTGCGAGAGGACGCTCATATCTAGGGTTAAATTGAAATTGCGTCCTATAGGTGTCCCTGGTATATTTCAAATATTTGCCGGCTACCTGAGCCACCGCTTTTCTGTCAAATGTGCCGACCCCAAAAAGGACTTCTAGATAATCTAGAAGTTCTTTTTTCAGGTTGGAATTCTGGGAATTCCACCCTGTACGTATGGTTGGGCCAAAAATTACCAACGCATGGCTCTCCAGAATCCTGTAGAACTCATTGTTTCCTACACAGAATAAAACCAAAAGAAAAAGAAGATATTATCATTAATTTAAAAATAAAAATCATGATAAATATGTTTTAGATAAAATACATGAAATAGTTAAAATATTAAAATTTACCTGGGAGTTGTACATGCTTTATAGGGACACCCTCATCGTTCACCAACAACGTGCCATTAATGGTCCCTGTGGAGCTGACACGTGTAGCTCCAAGAAACGCAATAATGTAGCTGGCCATATCAGCCTCATCATTGCCAACACGTTCAACGGTTGGTTGGGTGTCTGCTTGGGCAGGGTGTGTTTCTTGGCTAGCACCTAAAGGAGTAGAAGGTGTACGAGAGGGTTGTTGGGCAATCTCTTGCCCTTGTGTCCCACTACCACCAACACCAGGTTCAGCAAATGCCAGAAAACGCTACATACAAAAGAACTTTTTGTTAGTTTAGTCAATGTAAAATTAAAAATCAAACTATCACAATTCATCTCATGCAGAACAAAAAAAATATCCTTTTGACTTTTTATTATTACCTGATATCTCTCTAGCTGCCTCATAAGATGTTGTATCCTCTCTTTTGTTTCAGGTGTTTGAGGCGCGTCTATCAAAGTATTAAATTTCGACCTTGCATCTCGTGCCTTTTTTTGCAACAAGAACACTGGAGATAGGGATGAAGAAAGCTCTTCCTCAAAGAGGGAATCATCAGGTGTACCATGGCTAGGTGTCTGCATATTTGAACAAAATTAATATTATTTAAATTATGTAAATAACTAAAATACCTGAAGATAGAGCAATGCTGGCACTTTACATGTTCTTCTGCTGGCCTCTTTCCGTGATCATCCCGTCTCTGGGTTGTTCCTGCACTGCTCTCATCAGTCTGCCACATTGCAATAAAATTATAAATGTAAAAACTTGAAAACAATATCTAACTTAAAAACACAAAATGAAAACTAAAATAATTTCTAATAAGACACCGGACGACAAAGTTAGAGTTTCAAATATGCCTTGCATTGAATTCAGTCCTGGAAACATGTCATTGCACATGAAGGCACCCAAACATCTGCCACATTGCAATAAAATTATAAATGTAAAAACTTGAAAACAATATCTAACTTGAAAACAAAAAATGAAAACTGAAATAATTTCTAATAAGACACCGAAAGACAGAGTTAGAGTTTCTAATATGCCTTGCATTGAATTCAGTCTTGGAAACATGTCATTGCACATTAAGGCACCCAAACAAGAGATGAGTTGACAATGAAGACCTTATTGAATATATTGTTGGAGCAACTTCTAGTAAACTTGTTGTGAAGACCTTGAGGATATTTTTGGAGCAACATTGTTGAAGCTTATGGTATAGCATTGTTGGAGACGATCTTGAAGGGCCTTGAAGTGAAGCTTTTGGAGCAACTATTGAAAAATCCTTAGAGCATTTAAGTAAGGCACTTTCTATCTTCCATCACCTTTTTCCTTTCAATATCCTTTAAACGATTTTGTTGATATTTAATGTTTGAAATCACGTTATAATTCCTTGATTATATGTGTTTGAAGACTTTCCCTTTGAAATTACCCAAAAATACCCTGGCAATTTTATCTTCAGGATGCATGTCTGACCCTATTGTTCAATATTTTGATTGATAGTAGTAAACATAGAGAGTTAGGGGGCTCTTGACTTGGTTTGGTTGGGCCATTAGATCCCTAACATCTACTAGGGAGAACCCCCTTGAGTTGGAGGAGAGCTAGCCCGAAGTGAAAAGAGGTTGGTGAGGTGACAATGGGGCTATTGAATTACACATGGTATCACACTTTAGCTTTATGACTTTATCTTGAGAAGTGTGAGATTTTGCTATATCAATTCTCAAATTGTTTACAACACTATTGTTAAGAACTAATAAGAAGTGATGTTGAGGGGTTTTTGGGTATAAGAAACAATACCATTTTAAAACTAGGGTTCTCAGTCCTTGGCATTCCTTCACCTGGGCCTAGGGGCACACTAGAATAATTTCACACTAAACCATGCAAACTTAAAATTAACTTAACAGATCCATAAAGTAATAATAATCATAATTCCTAATTTCCTATTGTATGATATGATGAAAATTATTCAAACATGAAGCAATGAAGACATGCAATGTCTGAATTTCAAGATTGATGAACCAATACAAGAAGTTAGAAACTACAACTTTGATTCAATACTCTGTGTCCTAACTCCAGGAAGGAATCTAGTTTGTAGGAATGAAGAGGTTGTTATATTTACAATCCCATCCCAACATCAAATTTAGTGATAAGTTTCTATGAGGTTCTGGGTCAAGGAAACATTCACTCCACGAATGATATATTTAAGTAGGCTTCTCCTATTCTGGGAAAACACCATACCTATAATGCATTCACTTGCATGTATAAAGGGAAAGGAAAACATGTTTTCATACAATGGTGACAAAGGCATCTTGGGGAAAGATATCTTCACTTTTTATTTATGTTGTTCACCCACACCACTCTCGTGTTTTCACTAATCCTATTTTTTCATTTTTGGATTCAAATTAAGTTAAGGCCTTAAGTATTTTTTGACCTTTCGGTGTAGTTTTCATAAGTGGCATGTATGGATTTTCCATTAATTCTGCACTTTTTCTCTTCATGCGCATGTTTCCCTGGAAATGAAATGCATGATTTAGTCCCATACATTTAACAAGCTGTTGGATCAACTCCATTGGCAATATCATGTTTCCTATTCAATCAAAATTTATCTCAGTTACGGTAGGTAGGAAGGTTTTCCCTTTGTATTAATAGGGCACTTCTAGCTTGCATTTTTATTAATAGGGCACTTCTAGAGAGAACCCTACAGCCTAACACAATCCAATGGAATTGACCAAAAAAACCCAAATAGAGTCAACCCTACTATAGGAGGAAGGGCCTGCAGTAAGAACTTACCATTTTGCAAGAGCTGAGGGCGAATGTTGTTCTGCAAGAGCCGAGGGCGAATGCCGTTTCCGCAAGAGCTAAGGGCAAATGGTGGCGACGTCGTTCGTAAGAGATCGTGGTGAATGCTATTCGCAAGAGCTGAGGGCGACCGGCCGTTCGCAAGAGCTCGTGCGACCGGCCGAGGGCCACTGTTTCGCAAGAGCCGAGGGCGCTAATGGCCGCAGGGCGACGTCGTTTCCTCAGTATCAGGGCGAATGCTGAGGGCGAATGTTGTTCTACAAGAGCAGAGGGTGAATGCACGCATGATATCAGACGTTAATGTAGCACACATGTACATTTGAACACTAATCGATTTTTGTAGTTGAAATGCAATGCTTTTTTTCATTTAAATGTAGGGTTTTTAAAGCATGGAGAAATAATGGCTGCCAAATTAATAAGCGTTTCTTTGGGAAAAATTTAAATCTTGCATTGGGTGATAAAGATAATAGAGGGTATTGAATCTTGATTCTTGACATCTAGAGAGAACCCTAAAGCCTAACACAATCCAATGGAATTGACCAAAAAAACCCAACTAGAGTCAACCCTACTATAGGAGGAAAGGCCTGCAGTAAGAACTTACCATTTTGCAAGAGCTGAGGGCGAATGCTGTTCTGCAAGAGCTGAGGGAAAACGCTGAGGGAAAATTCTGAGGGAAAATGCTATTCTG